>JAOWBN010216192.1:0-13547 GCA_028565015.1 Pinguicula moranensis
AACTCGTGTTTCTACTACTTGTTATAGCAGGAAATTTATATCTTTAATTCATTGGATTTACGAGTTTAATTTGCTGAAAATGTTATAAAAGATTGTGGGAAGTTGATAAGCTGTTAAAAAAAAAAATCATCCACATGCTGCTAAGCATTTATTTATTAGCGGAATTAGCGGATTTCGCTATCGCTACCGCTATATTAACGGAAGTAGCGGAAGCGGAATAGCGGTTAGCGGAAGCGGAAGTGGATGGAATTTTCAAATCCGTTAACTTAGCGAAATCGAAAGCGGTGAGGGGCTTACCGCTATCGCTAAGACCGTTGGACACCCCTATCAAGAATGGAGAAGGTTGATTCAACTTAAGAAAACTTATTGAATAGTTCACTTGTTTGTAATTGACCAAATTGAGGTCTATGCCACACAAGAAGGTATCCCTCAAAGGCCAACTCCAGGTACCACCTCAAAGAAGTATTTGAACACAAAGGAAATTGCTAGATAATGACAAAGAATAAGAGCATGAAGAGGCTAATCAAAAGAATAAATGGGTCAAAAATGAGTTAGAATGTGAGCAGGAAAATGTTTTCAATATCTATAACAGCTATACAACAAATTTGCCAAATGGATGGGAGATGATTATATTAGACTTGGTGCCCTTTGAACCATATATTGAACAATAGAATGTTGAATTTTTCATTGAATAGAATTTACATTTGCCTTATTCGTTTATATTATGTGTTTGATATAAAATCAACCTTTAATAGAATTTCATGATTGTAATAGATGTAACTTGATAGCCCAACAAGAAGCGCTTTCTTAGAGATTGCCATCTAAAGCTAAGTCTGTGGTTGTACAAATTAAGTTCTGGAAAGATTTGAGTTGGGATGTCAAGACTTTCGATGACCATTAGAGTTGTCCAGAAATCCTTGTGAAGGAAGTTGCTAATCCAGGTCGTTGGTGTAGCGTCACCTATACTGAGATTCCTATATATGGAAAATTGTTTCTACATAGGACTGACTAGGATGTGATAATGAAATCTTTTATCTCTATTACCAAAGATACTCTTATCAAATCACAAAGATGATCACGTATAAGTTATGTTAATCTTGAGAACCATGAGAGTAGGGCTTGACAAACGTTAAATGGTAACAGTAATGGCCATTACCGTTATCGTACCATTTTTGTAAGGTAACGCATTATCGTTACCATTACTGTACTATAATACCAAAAATCTTCAGTTTTTCGGTAATTGGTAAGGTAACGGTATTTTATCGTTATTTTTTATTTTTTGTAATTTGTTAGTATTTTTCAGTTTTCGATACGTTAAACATCTATGCAATGTTTTTCTTATTAGTTCAAGAATCATTAAACATCACTACAAGTTTCAAAACATCATTACAGATTTCACTATTTTGTTTTAAAAAATGGCAATATAACGTTTGTTGTTTTAGTTATAATTAATCAACATTAAATTTATGAAATTAATTGGAATATGAAGCAAGGCCTTGATTGTGATTACCTGACGGTAAAGGTTAAAAAGTGCAGGAAAAGTCTTCTTTCTGGCAAGATCACTAGAAGCACCAAGAACAATGACGGATAAACTCCCTTTCATTGGTAGAAATATTGTAGAGGGTTGTTACAACATCAACCATTCCTCGAATGCTTTCAAAGCATAAGATCTGCAATTGCACAAAAGTGTTTCAATAGTTGATTAGGGTAAAAATCGTGAATAGGAAGGAACTCATGATTGCGCAACAAGGTTTTTTGGGACGGGAAGGAAATCGCTAATGGAAAAAAAAATCATGAAAACAATGAAAAATGGCTAAAAAAATTTAAAAAGTAGGTAACGGTAAACGGTTTTTTCGGTATTACGGACAAAAATTGATACCGTACCATTTTATACAATAATCAAAATCTTATACTGAAACTATACCGCAATACCAAAAAAACATCATATTAATGATATTGCAGTACGGTTACCAACGGTTTTCGATAATACCAAAAACCATTGGTAAATTTGTCCAGCCCTACATGAGAGACTCTGGTATATAATGTTTGGTTCTTTGACTTGATCGATAAGATCTCATTGCGATTGCAGAGGTAAATCCCTTTCATCTTGGGAGCTGAATGAAGTAGATATCCGATAATCCTTGGTACAAGATAAAATTCACATATCTATCGTGCACTTCGATGCGTCTGTTGAATCATGGTTCCCAACAGGGGTTTATTCCATACTTGAGCGAGAGCGCTAATCCACGAATGAAGAATCATCAGATTAATTTGTTCATTAGAGAATAAAAGCTACTTGTGGTACAAGATACATTTAGATGGGTTAACGGGCATTGGACCTAGACCTATTTGTAAACCTTGAGTGAAGGATAGCGTATATATAATAATTATATCAACAAAAGCTCCTAGAGTAATCTTTTATTAGAAAATCAATATAAGATGAAAGTCTAGCCAGCCTCGTGCCTGAAGTGGTACGTTCACGAGGCTAAATGATTAGTGACTTGCCAAAAGAGTTTATATGCGATGATTAATTGGTTTGGAGCTCACCCTATGGGTCCATCGATCCCAAGCAAACCTAAAAATGACACAATACTTTGTTTGTAATTGCTAAGAAATAAACACAGGAAAATTAAAAGTTCATGAAACAACAAAAAACGAAGACGGTCAATTTGAGAAAATGAAGAACGTGCCAAAAGATAGGCATCGCGTGTGAGTCATACGCGAGCACGCCCACAATGTGCGATAAGCTTGAACAACACAAAGGCACAAGGGTCACCTGCCTACCCATCCCCATCAGGCGTGATGCCCACCCAATGGGTAACCCGGGCAGGCAGTGGGCACAAATTGCACGTGTAGGCACTAGGTCGGGGGCTCGCGAAGAGCCACACGCAAAGATTGCATGCCCATGCCCGTCAAGCGTTGGCATCACTCCAGGCAATGTGCTACATATGCCCTGCGCTAGCCGAGTACGCGCGTGCACGGCGATATGCCAAGCATGCCTATTGCATGTGCAAGCGTGCACAACAATGTGCCACGCAAGGGCTAGCACGCGTGCAAAAATGTTTTGCTTGTTGGCCTAGCACATGAGGGCACGTGGCCTGTTGGCCTAGCAAAAATGTTCTGCCTAAACTCCATTTAGATCTTTGCTCATTTGTTGAGATTATATCTACCTAAAAGTTAGTTTTGGGGTCGTGTCTAATTCTTTCTTTCAAGAGTACAACACAATCTATCAGTATAGTCCCCAGATATAGCTCAGAAACCTTGGTGGTTTCAAAGTTGGAAAGAAAAAGGTGATCTCCTTTGCTGAGCAAGGGTTGCTTAGAGGTAACGAATCTTATTTTTCCATTTAGATCTCCTTTATCCTATGTTTGTAGATCATATAATTCCTGTGGTCATTGGTTTATTCGCATGTCTAAATGGGAGAATGTTTTATTTAAATTATTAAAGTTAATGCAGGTAGCACCAAAAATCAGATAGATCATATCTATGACATATTTATGCTTTTCCGCATGTAGATTAGATAATTGGGCCTAAATAGATGATTTTGAATTTAATATAATTATTATATATCATAAACCAAAACAATAAGTGGTATCGGAGCCAGGCATGCATTACTTGAAATGTAATGTGCATGTTAGTCGGGCTAATTTCTCTTGTGTTGATATGTGATTTATTTCTCTTAATATTTTATTTTTTATTGTGGGGATGTGATGATAATTTAGTTGGTTTCCTAGGTTTATTTCTTACTCAAAGTAGTTTGATTGTGACCCCCATGTGGGATTTATAAAATTTTAGTTGTAAAATTTTGATTTCCCATTTTTTTTAGTATTGTAACCTAAGGTTAATCACCTAGGGCCTTTGTACCAACAATTTTAAATCAAAGCATATTTATTAGTACCAACCTTCATATTTTTTTTATTATGCCAAATTTCATTAAGAATAAAATAAAACAAGTACATAGGTAAAATACAAAGATCTAGAGCAAGACCTAAAGATTTTCTATGCTAATATTTACAATGTTGCTTATACTCTCACTGTGACCTTATGCTCCTTTGCTTTTATACCCTTTTATCAGTGGGGAGTGTTCTGTAACAGGATTGTCTATTACACAGCATAATAAACTTGTCCACTTCCGCCTTCCTCTCAGATCCAAAGATCCTCGGGTGCTTTTAGACCTCTGCTAGTACATGACTCACCTAGCTTCATAGTTGTCGACTTATCAAAATCTATTTGTGGATTTTGGTACACAACTCAGCTACCAGATCATAATCATCAACATATCAGCAGTAGATTTACAAGTATAGCTCAAACTATCATGACTGTCAAATTATTAATCCCATTTTATATTTGTAGATTGGTTGCACAGCTCATTTTGATTCTATACTGACAGTTAAGGTCACCCCTGCTTCAAATCATTGAAATTACCTGGTGGAGGTTGTGTTAGTCTCTTACCGTGTTATAGAGCATCCATGTTGCTGATAACTCCTTCATTTTCAAGTTGCTCATCAGTTAGTGAATTGTAGACAGGTGAGTGGTTGCACCAGCCTATCTGTCAATGAATAGTACCAACTTCATTATTTTTTTTATTTAATGTTTTTATTGCATGACGAATATCGAAGTCCAAGTATTGATAACTTAGGGAGGATCACAAAGAGCTGTGATGATGTAAACACTCTAATAAAGTTATCAATATTAAATATCCTTAAGCATAGTATTAGTGAAACAGGGCACCACTAATACGGATAGGTTAGCATGTTCTAAGTCGCTTCCTTTTGAAATGAGTAATTGATCTCATCAACTATGGTGTAGTGACACCTAATCTAGAACATGGATGCTTGTAGTAGACAAGTATATCGGCTCTACCCAACTAGAGTTCACCATATTGCCAATGGTTGATACTCTAAAGAATAGTAGGTGTAAGTGATCCTTATACTTGAGATCATCATGAAATATTGAGTATGGATGTCACCCTTTGATTCTAATCAGAGTTACACAATAAATGGGTAGTTTTGGGGGTGATAGGAAGTACGGAATGATTGTGAGTAATCAATAAAGGATCAACCACTCCTAAATAGTTAGGAGGAGATATCCTCATGGTCACTTGTATGCAATCATTAGAAGCCTTGGCAAAGCACGAGTGATTAGAAAAGAGTTTCTAATCAATACTCAAAGATCTGATTTTTCATTACGAGAAATCTTAAGCATATATCAAAATAGGATGACAAATAATCTCTATATGCTAAATTGGGATATTATCAAGGTGAAAGAACAATAATTACACGGGAACTAGTTCCTGAAAAGAATTGTCTCCAAACATGACTATTCTCAATACTTGGGTGACCATGAAATTTTGCTAGATGTCACTCATAGACTATGGACATGAATTAGGGATTAATGAATTAAAGAAGTTTAATTCATTAACCATATTATGATTATGTTAATTCATGGTTCATGGCCAAGGTATTGGAAACCTATAGGGTCACACACATTAACATCAAATTCTCGAGGGGCTGAAATGTATTTGATACTTCAAGGACACAAATGTAATTATAGGATCACAACACAATTATCTAAAGTTTATGGGATGTATTGTATTACATCAAAACCTCATGTTAGTTGGATCAAAGTTGAAATCCACTAATGAGTTAGTGGAAATTGACTACAACTTCATATATGAGATATATAAGTTAATGGCCATTTTCTTCAAATTGAAATACATGCTTAGGATGCATATCCAATGAAATTACATGCAACGAGGTGTTCATATACAAAGAGTTCTATATAAAGGTTTAGTGAAAGAGTTCTACAAAATCATTTAATAAAATCATGGGTGGTTCAAAACCATGTATACATGTATGGCTAATATTAAAAGTTAATCCTCTAACATGGACATGTGTTTCCATTTCAAGGCCTTGTCTAACTCTATAAATACTTTGATACGTACATATGTGTTAAGATTTATACATTTGTGTGTCTTGATAGAAGATCAATAGAAGTTACATTTTCTTTTCCTCTCTACCCGAGAGCATGTTAGAGAAATGGGGTGAATATTTTTTGAAATTTTCTTCTCATCTTCATGGATCACAAATCAGGATCTAGCACTCCACAAACACACATATATTATTACACAAAGTATTGGATAAGCCTCCAAGAATTGTAGTGGTGTGGACGTCCATAAATGGTGGTCACTTGAGCACCTCAAAGGAGACTACCTATGAAGAACTTTGTGAAAGCTTCAAGAAAAAGATATAAATTTCTCCTTGCTCTTGCCATAAGGGTATGTAAATCAACATGGATCCTTGGTATAGAACTCTTTAAATTTTAATTATGCACACTTTTGTCTTTATGCTTCCGCATCACTTTGATACTTATGGCACACAGTGTAACATTGAGTTCCTACATTCTTATATTTCAAAATTATTGTAATTGAAGGCGTTCAATATAGATGTGGAGTAAAGGACCAGGCCAGTGAATGGCGGATGGCCATCCAAGCATCGCTCATGGGACTTTCGTACAACCAACACTCGTGCCAAGCGCATGTGCGAAGGAGAGGCTGACAGGCCAAATGATTGTGCGAGGGCCTATTTTTTCTAGTAGGTCATCACTTTGACATAATTTTTCTTCCTTGGGTATTTTCACGAAGATTGTGGTCGAGAATGATGGAGAGATGTCCGAAAAATGCCCTTGGCGAATCAAGACTATTAAATGTAATAGATTAAATTTTTTTTTGGGGCTTTACTTATTGGAAACCGGCGCACACACTCATCATATTTACTTACTTTCATTAGGGGAAAATTGAATTGTGAATATTAGATTACATGTTATGTAGAAATAGGAAGCCCATTAGTTCATGCTCGTATGCATTCATTTAGTTAATTGAGAATAAACTAGAGAAGAATGACTAATGCATACCTTCTTTCATAATGAATTTAGGTTGGACTTAAAATTCATGTGTTTGTTCATTTAAAATTTAATTTACAGTTTATTATTGGTAGCTTTAAATGAATAGTAAGACAAAGATTTCTACACTAAGCCAAGATCTATACATTATAATGATACTTAAGTTTAATAGTTGGACTTGGGAAGATCACATTTGAATCTAAGACTAGGCCATGGATTATTTTTTTTCATGAGATTTAAAGTTTGCATTAAACTTTTACTATGGAAAATGCGAGAATTAAAAGATTTTTAAATCTCTATCCATGATGCATTTAGAATAATGATTGGGAACGGGCTTTTGGGCAATTTAGCCAATAGTCTCTACTATTGGTTAACACCATGATCCCGGAGGAGCGCCTCAAGTCACCGACTATGGTGTCCCCCTAACAGATGGTGTCCACCTCTTAGGGCAATATCAAGGTTGATTTTCGTATAGGATTAGTAGCCAATGATGAATCTTAAATTTGGTTGACCCTTCGACAGTACTTTCCAGAGGTAGTCTTAGGGTTTGAAATAGTAGGTTACCAAAATGAGGGTTAGACTAAATTGTTACCCAAGTCTTGAATAAATCACGATGATTGATGCATGTTGCATGAGAATATTTTAGATGCGTGAGTTAATTTGAGACTTGAATCAATTTGAAATTATCTCGGTCGGATTAGTGGACCATTTGATTGAACCCTCAGAACACTTGGTTCATGGTTAAAGTAATCTGTTTGTGGCTCATATTAGATTACACTTGCATAAGGCTTATTCCTTCTTTATAGTTTCATTCTAAATTCAACAGGATGTATATCCACATTTCCTCGAAATTCAAACTTGATATGCTCTGCTACGATCCGTTACTGAAAGCTAATGAGCCCGAGAGGGAGATGCCTCCTAATGAATCCTCGCCAAAAGAGTCCTGGACAAGGTTACTATTTTTGCGAAGGAATGCGAGCAAACTGGTTTCTCTGAACCTTCACCTATCATAACTAAGAGTTCTGGTAGTTCTGATCAGCAATCCTTCTCTGACAAGGCCTATATGATAGTTGCTGCAGAGGAAAGAATGTTAAAGTCCAAGAACAGCATCTATTGCACTAGTTTTTGGAGGCTCGAGGAAAACATGATGGATTCATGCCATGGATAGTAGATTCAACGGTGACTGATCATGTGTGTATTGAATGGCGAGTCAAGGAAATGTCATAATCTTGTCTACTAGAGAAGAACTTATGAGTTTAGGCCAAGGGAAGCATAAAGCCTCCACAAGCCTGGGAGGCCAACAGAGGATTTATAGAATTGTATAGCAACTGTTACATTTTAATATTCGGTAGAAATTTGATTTACCAAGTTGGTGGAACAGGGGTGTAGTGTCCGATTCAGCAATGAAACAGAGTCAACATCTTGTAAGATAGTTGCCAAGGGAACTATGAGGATGGTCTTCATGTGATCAGCCCACTCTTGTTTCTCCTATTTGTGTGAAACACCAAAGTCTGTCCACGTGCAAGAACATGGCCAAGTATTGAGCAACAACAGCAAGGTGTGGGAAGACTAGATTGGACAACTTAAGTAGTGGGACTTTACTACTTGATTTTTGAGAAAACTAATGTTGCATTTATTTTTGGGTTTTGACATTGGCATTAGCTTATCATTTTGGGTTTTAAACATTATTTACATTATGAATGCAAGTACTATTTTGATTTAAAATTTGAAGCATATTCCAGGTCATAAAATAGTTTTCGTGTGTGACAAACCTACAAAACCCAACTGCTGTGGACTATGTCATCAAGCAAAACACCCCACATCCATAAAAAGCAAAAACGCCCTAAAGACACTTTGCCACATAAAGATTAAACTACATTATGAATGGGCCGAAAATCTACATGACTATGAAGAATGAGATTCTTATTCTAAGAGTTAGATAGTCATTTAATAAAAGTTATTAAGCCAAAGAAACTTTGAACTACATAGAGATGTACAAAGGCCTGTCAAGTGTTGGGACATAAAATAAGGTATTCCTATTGTCAAAGACAAATCATAAGATATAAGACAATCAAGAGTGATGATGAACCATGTGTATACAAGATGAGCAAAACGAGATTAGCAAAATGTTAGCAAGTGTTAACGTGTGCGGCCTTATAGGTTTCAATATCTTGGTAATGAATCATGAATTAACATAATTATATTATTGTTAATGAATTAAACTCCTTTAATTCATTAATGACTAATTTATGTTCATAGACCATGAGTGACGTCTAGCAATATGTCATGGCCAACGAAGTATTGAGAATAGTCATGTTAGTAAACTATCCCTTTCAAGAACTAGTTCTCGTGTGATTCTTATCTCTTCACCTACTCATATCCCAATCTAGTTTAATTAGAAAAGAGTTTCTGGTTAAATCTCAAAGATTTTTATTTATGGTACAAGAAATCTTAAGCATATATTAAAGAGGTTGTTTACAAGTGCTTATAGGGATATCTCTTCTTAACCATTTAAGAGTGGTGAATTATTTATTGATCACTCACAATCCTTCCGTACTTCACATCACCCCAAACACTATCCATTATTACCTATTTATGGTGTAACTCCGAATAAAATCAAAGAGTAGCAATCCATACTCAAGATTCTATGGTGATCTCAAGTCTAAGAATAACTTACTCCTACTATTTATTGAGTATTAACCATTGGCAATATGGTAATCTCTAAATGGGCCAATACAATGTACTTGTCAACTACAAACATCTGTATTCTAGGTTAAGTGTCTTTACACCATAGTTGATGAGAACAATTACTCCTATCACGAGAAATAGATTTAGAATATGCTAACCTATCCGCATTAGTGATGCTCTATCTCACTAATACTATGGTCAGGAATATTTAGTTTTGATAACATTATCAAAGTAGTCTCATCATCGCCATCCTTTGTGATGTACTTTGAGGTATCAATATTTAAGCTTCATTATTTGATATGCAATAAAAGCAATAAATAAATCAAGTAATGAAGAATACTACCAATCAATATGCTTTAATATAAAAGTGTTAGAACAAATGTCCCTAAAGTTATTGGCCTTAAAGCACAACCCTAACAACAGCAACGCGCAACATATGCATGCGCACGACAATGTGTTGCGTGCATGGACACCCTATGTGCGCGGGCATAGAACTGTTTTGCGTGCTGGCCCAGATCATAGAGACACACTGCCTGACCCATTCCCCCGGCATGAGTTTGGCAGTCCGGGTCATGCACGATCGTCGTGTCGTGCACAACTAGCTCATTGGGGGGCGCAAGGTATCTGGTGGTCCGATGAGGGGTAGGGTGTGCCCCACCTTGTCTTCATGATTTTATGATAAACCAATTCCAATAATCCAATAGATTTTTTTGTCAAAAAAAAAAACAAGCAGTTGATTGCTACACAACGGAATTTCTTTTGGGGAAGTTCTGATGACAAGAAAAAAATCTGTCTGGCAGCATGGGATAAAATCACTACTAGTATTCCAAATGGTGGTTTAGGTGTAAGATGTCCTTCCTCTTTTAATGTCGCTCTGATGGGTAAATGGGGATTGCGGATCCTTAATGATGAGCCTTCTCCAGTCTCTGATATTTTGATGGCAGCTCGGCACTATACATTGCTGGACACAGAATATTACACCCATCAGTGAACTCTACACATATAGGAAGGCCTAGAGGAGGGGCTTACGTCTCAGACTGGTTGTCTGGCATCCAGGGCATGTTAAACTGCTCTTGGTTCTCTGATAATGTATCCCTACAATTGGGTGATGGAAACCGTATCAGATTTTGGACCGATAAGTGGCTTAGAAACCAGTCTCTTGCAGATACTTTCCCAAGACTTTTCAGCAATGAACTGAGCAGAGAGATCACAGTCGCTGATGCAGGTAAATGGAGCCACGGTTCATGGATTTGGTGTTGGAGATGGAGAAGAGAAATAAGAGCTTCTGAACAATCTAATTTTAGTGATCTGCTGATAGTACAGGGCTTATCTCCAAATATTCACATCCAGGATAAGTATACTTTCAAGCCTAATCAGTAGGGTTCTTACACTGCCAATGAAGCTTATAATTTAATTGCAGCAGGCACACAGTTTGTCTTCCCTCCTTCGCATATTGCTCTAACAAATCTCATTTGGAACAGTTTCGCTCCAAAAAAAGTATGCTTCTTCGCATGGAAATTAATTCAAGGAGCTATTCCCACCAAGGATACTTTGCAGAGGAGAGGTGTTATTCCTGCAAATCAACTGATTCCTTGTCCCTTATGTCTCTCACAAAATGAGACATTTGATCACTTATTCACTGGATGCCACACTCTGATCAACCTGCGGCAGAACATGGCAACTTGGCTATCCTTGCCTGCTTCAGCAGGGGGATCTCTATCCCTTAACTTGCAGGATCACTCTGCTTTAGCACCTCCAGGAGTCAATATAAACGCTTGGAACTCTATCTGGCTGTCTGCAACGTGGTCCATTTGGAAGCAAGAAACAGAGCTTACTTTCTCTCTTTAATGCCTAACAACTTCCTTCTTTTACATTCTGTCCAGTAGGAAGTATGGTTGTGGTTGCAATCCAAAAGGCAACAGGATTTTCCTTATAGCTTCAATGACTGGCTATTGCAACCTCTGGTATGTTTACACTTCAGCAATTGAGTAATTCTGAAAACTTCAGCGAGTGTTACCACTTGTATATAACGGAACAGAGAATAAGGCCACTTGATTGATGGACAATTCTTACTGGATTGTTCATCTGCTATCACTGCACATTATCTTGTTCTTTCATATCGGTTTCTATTTCTATGAGGTACAGGTTAGGTACACATGGCAAGGGGTCCTCTGCCTGAACCTGGAACATTGATACCTACTCACTGTCGGGGTTTAGGCAGGGAGTTAACTTTGAAGGATAGTCAGCCAGTCATAATACATCTGGTTGCAGCATGCATGAGCACATAAGGGAGTACCCTTCCCTCTTAAGATCAGCTCTTGAACATCTCACTGCACTTCTGTTTTTTGAAGGTACAGGGTAGGTATCAACATGGAATGTATTCATATTAGACGTCCAGTAGCATGTTCAGTGGCCACCTCAGGCTGTAAATATGCTACTAGAACGAAGTCTTATTGCGGACTTCAGCTCAAGACTAATATGTTGGGCTACTACATTGACTAATGAGTCACGTGTAAAGCTAATGAGATATATTGCAAGCTGAGTTGTAATGGAAATCCATCCATTGAGGAGCCACCCAAAGAAAATTCAATGAAGCCAAAAGGGCTTTAAATCACAACTAGCCATGTACTGAAGGGTTGCTTACTCAGTGGTGTGACTTGAGGAATATAAACTGGTTGAGGCATAAATGAGTGAACAGGCTCTGGCTACCTCTGCACAGCCATGGTCCCCGTATGAAGGTCACTTGGTTGATCTTTGTAGCCTAATTTGAAATAGGCTACTGCACAGGAGGTTCTCAGTATACATGGTTGATCTTTGCTATGGGAGGCTAATAAGACCACGTTGAAGCACAGAGGTTAACCAGCCTCTAGAACCACTGGTGAAACAACATATCCAAGGATGGTACACCAGGGAGCAGTGATGATAACCATGGTTGAGGCCTGAAGGCTAGTTACAATGAAGGTTACGGGTTTTGATGGTAAAGTGCCTAGATGGTTGTCTTGTTAGCTTACTTTTATATCTTGCCCAACCGGTAATATCCGCTATACATTACAGGGATAGCTCATTAAGTTGGAACGAGCTATGTACCGATATTCCTAAAAAAAAGGGTATCGATAAGTTGATAGTTAGGACTTCCAAATTTACTGAATAGAGGTGTATGGTGATGAACTGAATGCGGAGATGCCTGCGCATTCATGACGTTAGGGGAGCCATACACTTCACCCTTAGTAAAATAGAGGATATGATAGATGTGCAGGATATAGAGTTTACGACCAAGGAATCACTCAGTGACTTTTCCATTAAAGTCTTATTGGCCACAAGACGTTTTCTTTTGGTTTTTACATAGACCATTAGGTCTTTTTTTGCTCTTTGTTAAATACTTTTACCTTATATGAAAATTTTGGCTTATCAAAAAAAAAAATAGATTGTTTTTCCATGAATTAGATAGTCTAATTTGGGCTTATAATTAAGTTGTTAATTATATGGTCATGGAATTATTATTAGGTTTAAAATTTAAATTTAATTAGCTCTAAAAAAATGAAATTTAATTAGAGAGTGCTAATTAGTCAAGAATTCTTTTACTAAATTAATTGGCTTAACTCGGGAATTGATCTATTTTTTTGACCTAATATTCATTGTAAATATTAGGCAATACCCTAGCCCTAACACTAGTCTTTACCTACACAATTTAAGAGATTTTTTATATCCTCAAGCTAGGGGTGACCGACCAAAATTTGATTGTGAAAAAAATGATTGTTTTTCTTTTATCTTTATATACTTGCTCATGTATTGAGATTAGATCTACCTAAAAGTGAGTTTTGGCTCATGTCTTATTCTTTGTTTTAGGAGATCCACCATCTTAGGGTCCGTTTGGTAGCAGGTTTGTAGGTGGATTAACCTGGTTTACCTCTAGTAATCCGGGTTTGCCTGGCGTTTGGTACCCCGTCCAGTAATCCGCC
>JAOWBN010216203.1:0-13547 GCA_028565015.1 Pinguicula moranensis
GCTAATTTACAGATTGTTTGACCAGAAAGTCTAGAGTTAGTTTGGTCAAGGTCAGAGGTTGTTGTGGAGTGCGGCGGAAGGATCTTCAGTGGATTTGGGTATACAATGCTTCAACAATGTATACTAAAAATTGTTGGATATGTTCATGTGGAGAAAACTCCTTTCAACTTCTTTTCCAATTCTAGTTGTTGTGAATAACAGAACACTTGCAAGGGCTTATTGTCATTGCACTCTCATCAAAACCGGCGGGTGACAGAAAAAGTCAGATTCCATCGTGGATCTGATTATGACAGTTTATTTCAAAAAAATTCAAGAAACTGCTCCACCTCCAATAGTGAAAACATATCCACTAGTAGCTTTGGAGATATCAGAGATCAAGCTTGCAGCATCAGTGTATCCTTCTAAGACAGTAGGATCTCTGATATAATGTAGCCCATAGTAATGAGTATATCTTAAGTACCTTAATACTCTAGTGATTACTTTTCAGTGATCACTTTCAGGGTTACTCGTGAATCTGCTCAATACACTCACAATATAGGCAACGTCTGTCCTTGTACAGCTCATTAGGTACATAAGACTGCCTATCAGTCTAGCATATTCTATTCGAGCAATACTCTCTCCTTTATTTTTTGACAAATGTTGACTTATACCAATTGGAATTCTAGAAGAACTAAAATCATCTTTATTGAATTTGTCAAGAATATTGTCCACGTAGTGCGATTGGTTCAATATGATACCATTTGGCGATCATATAATTTTAATCCCTAAAATTATATCTGCCAAACTCATATCTTTTATATCAAATCTTGAGTTCATTATGTCTTTCGTAAATTTTATCATTCGATCATTGTTGCCGTCAATTAGTATGTCATCTGCATACAGACATAAAATTCTATATTCTTATTCTGTAATTTTCACATAGACATACTTGTCACACTCGTTGATTTTGTACCAATTAGTCATCATGACATGGTCAAATTTCTTATGTCACTGTTTGGATGCTTGTTTAAGTCTGTACAAAGACTTTATCAAATTACACACATTTTTTCATTGTCCAGTAGCCACATAATCCTTAGATTGTTTCATGTAGATTTCTTCGTCAAGATCTCCATTAAGAAAAGTAATCTTTACGTCCATTTGGTGGACTTCAAGATTGCGTAATGCGGCGGTTGGCAAAATCAATCTTATAGAATTTATTTTCGACACAGGAGAATAACTATCAAAGTAATCATATCCTTCTTGTTGCTTGTATCCTTTGATTTTAAGTCTAACCTTGTACTTATCTGTTGTTCCATTTGGTTTGGTTTTATTTTCCATTTGAAAACCCTATTTGAGACTAAAGGTTTACATCTCAAAGGAAGATTCACTAGCCCCCAAGTATTATTATACATGATGAAATCAATTTCACTCTTTATGGTTTTTTTCCATAAAGGACCCTCCATGGAGCTTGCAATTTTTTTGTAAGTTCAGGGTTCACTCTTGATCATGTAGGTCAGAGAATCTGGTCCCAAAGATGTTTATGTCCTTGTCCTTTTACTACGTCTAGGCTCTTCCTAAACTTCTTCAAATTCTTCTTGATTTTGACTAATCGCATCCAAGACTTGTGTAGTAGAACTTACTTCAGATTCCTTGGATTTGCATAGAAAGACATGTTCAAAGAACAAAACATTTCTTAATTCCATTGTCGTATTCTTGTGAATATCAGGATTTTGAAATTCATACACAAGAAACTGATATGCATTGTTGTGATGTGCGCACCCAATGAAAATACACTCAATTATATTTGGATCTATTTTCATTTTATTGGGTAAAGGTACAACCACCTTAGCGAGATACCCCCACACTTTTAAGTATTTGTAGGAAAGTATCCTACCTTTTCACAATTCATAGGGCGTCTTTTCGACTTTTGTTCTGGGTGCCTTATTTAAAAGGTAATTAGCCGATAATGTGGCTTCCCCCAACATGTTTTGTGCCAAACCAAAACTGATTAACATTGCGTTCATCATTTCTTTTAAAGTTCTATTTTTACATTCTACATTATACTGGATTGTGGAGAATAAGGGGCAGTGACCTTATGAATAATACCATATTGAGCACAAAAAGTACCAAATGGTTCTACATGGTCACAACCACGATCATTTCTAACCATCTTAATTTTCTTATTTAGTTGGTTTTCTAGCTCTTGCTTATAGAGAATAAATTTCTCCATAGCTTCATCTTTATTTTTCATCAAATATACATAACAATATTTTGTATTGTCGTCAATTAAAGTAATAAAATATTTATCCCCACTTCTTATTTGAATAAACTTTAAATCACATACATCAGTGTGAATCAATTCAAAGGATTCAGTTTTTCTTTCAACTGATTGGAATGATGACCTCGTCAACTTTGCCTCAACACAAGTTTCACACTTGGGTATGTGGTTTGAATTAATTAATCTACGTAATGTATCATAATTAACATGTACTAATCTACCTTATCATAGATTAGAAGACTCAACCATGTAAAAATAAGTGTTATTAACATTATCGGAGGGCTTTATAACAACCATTACATTCATCTGCCACATGCTATTAGTACACACATAGCCTTTTCCAACAAATATACCTTATTTGGACAAAACAACCTTGTGGGATTCAAAAACCATCTTAAATCCATGTCCATTCAATAGTGTTCCAAAAATTAGGTTCCTTCTCAACTCAGGCATATACAACACGTTTTGCAGTTTGACCTCTTTACCCGAAGTCATCTTCAGATGCACGGTTCCATGCCCTACTATCTTAGAGGTAGAATGATTTCCCATATAAACCTTTTCTCCAACTTTCATAGTCAATTTAAAGAAAGTAGATTTGTTTGTAAAGATATGTCTGGTGGCTCCAATGTCTAGATACCTTGCTTTGAGATTGATATGAACCATGTTGACTTCAGACACCACAGTATAAAGGCCTATGTGAGATACATCTCTCGTGATGGTATTCACAGCGTTGGCCTCATTCTTTTCCTTGTCTTTCTATTTAGGCAACCTACAGTCAGATGACCTATGCCCCGTCTTGTTGCAAATGTAACATTTTCTAAGAAACTTTTGTTTCTTAGTCACTACTCTTTTTTTAGGTCCCATCATTGACCCATGCACAAGCTTCTTGTTCTTGCCATTTGCTTTAGCAACATTAATGTCAACAACATCATAAATCTTTTTTGTTGAATCATATCTTCTTCAATGTGAAGTCTAAGGATCAAATCTTCTAATGACATTTCCTTCCTTTTTTAGCTTCAAATAATTTTTGAAGTTCATCTACGAAGGGGGTAGCTTCTCAATTATTGTAGCTACTTGGAAGGATTCACTAAGGATCATTCCCTCTGCCAATATTCCATGAGTGATCAACTGAAGTTCTTGGACTTGACTCACAACAGTTTTCGTGTCCACAATCTTGAAATTCAAGAACTGAGCAACCAAAAACTTTTTTGCACCAACATCTTCTGTTCTACACTTGTGGTCTAAAGCATCTCACAGTTCATTTGTTGTCTTCTTTACACTATACACAATGTACAAGGCATCAGAAAAGCCATTCAGAATGAAATTCCTACAAAATAATTAATATGTGTTTTTCCAACATAAAAAATCCAGCATAAAAGATATGTGTCAAAAAAATAGCACAGCCTTGAAATGAGTTGTCCCTAGATTACTCCTCACATTGACAAGTGGCCACCTTCATGGTCTATAAAAGAACAAAGAAGAGAAGAAATAAAAGGTGGCCGTGAAAGAGAAAAGAAAGGAAGAAAAAGTTAGAAAAAGTGAGAATATTTTATAGTGAATTCTTGTTATAAACTTTGGATTAAGGAAATTCTACGGCGCCAAAAATGACCCTTTTTTTCAAAAATATTAATAAGAAAATTGATTATTCTTCGTATTTTGACATATTTACTTTATTTTCTCAAACACGTTATCAGCACGACTCTACTGCCGAGCTACTAGCATGAGGTAAAATTAGTCAATTAGTGTTATAATGTCTAATCTTTCTAAACTCTAGTTTGTAGCTCTTAATATCACCAAGAAGAATTACTTGTCATGAATTCTTAATATTGAAATTTATCTAGATGTTATGGGTCTTGGTGACGGTATAAAAGATGCAAATAAAGCATATCAATGAGATAAAGCGAAAGCTATAATATTTATTTATCACCATATTGATGAGAAACTCAAAACTGAATAACTAGCTACAAAAGATCCTGCAGATCTTTTAAAAAATCTATAAGAGAGGTATAATCACCAGAAAATAGTAATACTTCCCAAAACTCGTTATGATTGGTTGCATTTACGCTTACAGGATTTTAAATATGTGAACAAATACAATTCAGCCACGTTTATAATAAGTTTTCAAGTGAAATTATGTGGTAAAAAGATTACCGATGAGAACATGCTAGAGAAAACATTCTCTACTATGGATTTATCCAAATTCAAATGAGGAAGATTCATGTCTCGCAGACAGTGCAACAACACACAGCATACTCAACAATAAAAAATATTTTATCTTCCTATCTATAAGGGAAGCATATGTTAATACAATATCCGGTAGTACACAATTAATTAAAGGCTCTGGAAGAGCACAAATTGTACTACCACGAGGGATAAATATCACAATTGATGATGCTTTATTCTCATCTAAGTCTTGACGAAATTTATTGAGTTTTAAAGATATTTGCCGAAATGGATATCATATCGAGAGTATGAATGAAAAAGATGAAGAATACTTATGTATTACATCAATTATTTCGGGTAACAAAGCATCTTAAAAAAATTACTCGTAATGTCCTCAGAATTGTATTACACAACAATTAGAATGGTTGAAGTTTATGCTGTTGAAAGTTTAAAGACTATTAAAACTTTCAAAGTTTGGCCTGACCAGTTGGGCCATCCCGGATCATTTATGATGCAAAAAATTATACAGAATTCACATGATCATTCAATGAAAAACCAAAAGATTTTTCAAACCAGTGAATTTTCATGTGTTGCTTACTCTCAAGACAAACTGATTACAAAGCCTTCATTAAATAAAGTTGGGTATGAGAATCCTACATTTTTTGAAAGAATTCAGGGAGATATATGTGGGCCTATGCACCCACCATGCGGATCATTTAGATATTTTATGATTCTGACTGATGCATCAACTAAATGGTCGCATGTGTGCTTATTATCTACTCGCAATTTAGCTTTGGCAAGATTACTTGCATAAATAATTCGCTTACGAGCTCATTTTCCTGATTTTTCATTAAAGAAAATTCGCCTAGATAATGCTGCTGAATTTTCATCACAGGTCTTCAATGACTATTGTATGTCAATTGGGATAACCATTGAATATCCTGTTGCACACGCTTATACACAAAATGGTTTGGCTAAATTATTTATTAAACACCTCCAATTGATTGCAAGGCCAATGCTTATGCATTATAAACTTCTCGTATCTGCTTGGGAATATGCAATTTTGCATGCAGGAGTGCTTATTTGTATCAGACCAACAAGTTATAATAATTTCTCCCCGATGCAAATAGTTTATGGTCAAGAATCAAACATTTTCCATCTATGAATATTTGGATGTGCGGTATTTGAATTGCTTCTCCACAACGTACAAAGATGGTCCTCAAATGAGGGTGAGAATATATGTTGGATATGAATCTCCATCGATAATTAAACATTTAGAATCATCAACTGGAGATTCATTTACAACAAGATTTGCTTATTGTCATTTTCATGATTCAATTTTCCAACATTATGGGAGAAAATAAAAAGTTGAAAAATACAATAACCTGGCATGAATCTTGATTATTATATTTTGATCCTCGTTCTCGACAATGTGAACTTGAAGTTCAGAAGATTATTCATTTGCAAAATTTAGTAAATTAATTACTAGATGCACTTACTGACTTGAAGACTGTAACCAAATTTCATATACTAGTTGTAAATGCTACAATTAAACTTAATGTCCCAGAAGGACAAATTTCTACAGCAAATGAGTCTAACTCACACAAGAAGTGTGGATGACCAATCGGTTCCAAAGATAAAAATCCTCGAAAAAGAAAATGAGCAAACATAAAGAATGGTTTAGAAGAGGAAATAAAATCTCCAACAAAGACCCGTATACTCCAGAAGAGACAAACGACATAAATGAAGAAAATCATGTACCTAAAAATGAAGAGATTTTCATAAATTATGCCGTAACGGGAAAAAAATGGAACCACGATGAAACAAACGTTGACAGTATTTTTGTTTATAATATAGTATGTGATATAATGAAAGAGAATGAGATATTGAACCTACATCTATGGAGGAATATAAGCGCAGACATGATTGGCCAAAATGAAAAGAAGCAATTGCTTTAGAGCTCAGTTCTTTAAAGAAACATGAAGTTTTTGGACCAGTAGTCCCTATACCAAAAGGTATAAAATTAGTCGGATATAAATGGGTATTTGTGCGGAAAATAAATGAGAAAAATGAAGTCTTGAGATATAAAGTACGGTTCATCGTGCAATGTTTTTACCCAAAGGTCAGACATTGATTATAAAGAGACTTATTCTTCTGTGATGTATGCAATCACATTTCGTTATTTGATAAGTCTGATAATTCATGAAAAGCTTGAGATGCGATTGATGGATGTAGTGACAGTCTATTTATATGGCTCACTAGAAAATGATATTTATATGAAAATCCCTGAAGAGTTTAAGGTGCATAAAGCACAAAGTTCAAATTTTCGAGAGATTTATTCGATTAAATTGAATAAATCCATATATGGACTGAAATAATTCGAATGTATGTGGTATAATTGTTTGAGCACATACCTATTAAAGGTTGACTATAAAAATGATCCAATATGTCCATGTGTTTTTATAAAGAGATATGCATCAGAATTTATCATAATTATTGTTTATGTAGATGATTTAAATAATATTGGAACTCCAGAAGAATTATCAAATGCAGTAGCTTGTCTGAAAAAAGAATTTGAAATGAAAGACTTTGAAAAAACAAAATTTTATAGGTCTTAAAATCAAGCATTTGAAAGATGGAATTTTTGAGCATCAATCTTATTATTTGGAGAAAGTGCTTAAAAGATTTTATATGAAACACATCAATTGAGTATACCAATGGTGGTGAAATCACTTGATGTGAAGAATGATCCATTCCGCTCTCATGAAGACGGTGAAGAACTTCTTAGTCATGAACTACCATATCTTAGTGCAGTTAGAGCACTAATGTATCATGTTAATAACACACGACCTAATATATCATTTTCAGTAAATTTACTAGCAATATATAGTTCTTCTCCAATAAGAAGACATTGGAATGGAATCAAACACATTTTTCAGTATCTTCGAGGGACAATGGATATGGGTTTATACTATCCCAATGTTTCTAACCCGGAATTAATTGGTTATGCTGATGATCGATATTTATCAGATCTACACAAAGCTAGATCTCAAATGGGTTATTTGTTTATTTGTGGATATACAACTATTTCATGGCGTTCTATTAAAAAAATATTAGTAGCTACTTTCTCCAGCCATGCAAAAGTACTTGCAATTCATAAAGCAAGTCGTGAATGCATTTGGTTAAGAACCATAGCCCAACATATTCGTGAAATGTGCAGCTTGGAAACCAAGAAAGACATTCCAACTATTCTTTATGAAGATAATGCAGCTTGCATTGCGCAATTGAAATAAGGTTTCATTAAAGGGGATAGAACAAAACATGTCACACAAATTTTTCTTTCCACATGACCTTAAAAAAAGGGTGATATCAATATTCAGCAAAATCGATCAAATGACAATCTGGCAGATTTGTTCGGAATGAGAAAACTCAATTATGTGTCCAACATGGGGAGATGATAAAATTATGTACTCTTTTTCCTTCACTATGATTTTTTTCCACCGAATTTTTTTCTAGTAAGGTTTTAATGAGGCATGATATGATTAATATTCAAGAGGGAGTGTTATGGAGTGAATGCCCCAACGACGAACATTCAATTTGCAAGATAAATTGAATAGTGTTGAATAGTATTGAATAGTGTCACAATTAACTGAAGGTATGAGACGTAAATGAATGTGTCAGCCATTCCTTATAAATATGTACACAAGAGAAGAAATATAGATAAAAAAAAATTTGATATTCTTTGGAGATTCATTTGACCGTAAGTACAATATTTCTTGCTTTGTTTACATAGTTTGTTAATTAGTTCATAACACGTTATCAGCACAATTCTATTATTGGGCTACTAGCATCCTTGCTGAGGTAAAATTAATAAATTATTATTATAATGTCTAATCTTTCTAAACTTGAGTTTGTGGCTTTAGACATCACCGGGAAAAATTACTTATCATGGATTCTTGATACGAAAATTCATCTAAATGCTATGGGTCTCGAATACACCATAAAAGATGCAAATAAAGCATCTCAACAAGATAAGGCGAAAGCCATGATATTTATTCGTCATCATATTGATGAGGGGATAAAAGTAGAATACTTCACTATAAAAGATCTTGCAGATCTTTAAAAAAATCTCAAAAAGATATATGATCAACAGAAAATGATGATACTTCAAAAAAAAATTGTTATGATTGTTTGCATTTACGCTTACAAGATTTTAAATCTGTAACTATATACAATTCTTTCATGTTCAAAATTAGTTCTCAACTGAAGTTATGCGATGAAAAGATTACCGATGAGGGCATGCTAGAGAAAATATTCTCTACTTTTCATGCTACTAATATGCTCCTACAGCAGCAATATCATGAAAAGGGTTTTAAGAAATACCATGAAATAATTTCGTGTCTTCTTATGGCTGAATAAAATAAGGAGTTGCTAATGTAAAAAAAATATGGTTCATAAAGTTCTTTCAAACAAATAAAGTGAGTTTTTTTGTTAGCGAAATAAAGTGAGGTTTAGTTCCAAAAATAGTGGAAAGATCCAAGGGTGGATGGGGGAAGGCTTGGCCAAGTCCCATCTCGCACCCTATTCGGCTTGTTTTGTCAAAAAAAAAATAATATATAGATATTTTTGTTATAAGATTTTTTTATATATTTTGTAATAATTTATATTGAAAGTTAATTTTGTCATATACTAAATGGTTTAACTTTTATTTTTTATTATTATTTGAGCTGATAAAATTATTAATTTTTTATAACTGTTGAGTATGTAAATTATTTTGTTATCACCACCCACCCACCCAAAAAACATATAGCCCCTAAAAAATTTACCCCTACAAGGTTTTTTTGTGCACCCCTAAAAATTTGTTAGCCCCATCTAAAAAAATATTTCTAGATTAGCACTTGGAAGGATTCGAGAAAAAATGAGTGAAAGCATATTCACGCATCCTTCAACTTAACTTTTTCCTTGGATCTGGATTCTTCCAGTATGCTATCTCCATGGAAGAAATATCATTCAAATTTATAAAACAGATCGGGAATAAAACACCCTACTAAACAATGACAAAGCATTGTTTTGCCGTTGGTTTGAGAGAGAGAGGCTCTCACCTCTCTCTAACTTTTGACAAGTGGTCGGAGGGGTGCAGACAAGATTACCCGTGCCTCTCCTCCATCCTCCACCACATCTCCTACAAAAGCCTTATTCGTGGTCAGAAACGGCGGATCCGACCGTTTCAGGCGATTTCCGACCATTCCCCGCCAGATCCCGGCAACTCCTGACGATACTGCTAGCTCCCGATGGCCAGCATTTGTGCTCACTTCGGACAACTTCTATCCCCTTTGCCCCGCGCCGCTCAACGGCTCCTTCCAGAGATAGGTCACCGCCTCTCTCTAATCCCATCCTCCCAATCAGCAGAATCATCCAAATTCGATCGCTTTTGGTGATTCTCAACAGTCTGAGTCTAGATTCGCCAGATTCCCAACGGCCGGCACTTGTTCCCGCTGCAGGCAACTTCTGTTCCATCTACCCTGCATCGCTCACCGGCTTCTTCTAGAGAGAGAGGTTCCCGCCTCTCTATAAGTCTTGTACCTGCCCCGGCACCACACCGACAGTCGTTCTTCGACGGTCAACTTCAGCAGGCGTTGCTGAACGACGTAGAAGATGTATGGTAGATCTGAAAAAATGAGTCAGCACGCACCCGCACGTGCAAGCCACGCGCCGCCTCACTACTCGTGTGTTGCCCCAGCGCCTACGTACTGCCCACGCACCTTGGCATCTATGTGGTACCCATGCACCATCCACACGCCTGTACGCATGTTTTCACAACTCAAGAATATTTATCTTATTGTGGCATTCTGGAACGTCAAGAAGTTTGTCTTCTCGAGGTCATTTTGGGACCCTGAGAATTGGGCTGGATTTCAGGAAACTGTGACCCTTTTGGGTCTATAATTTCTCAGTTGGACCTTGCAAAGCCTATTTCAGATAACTGGGCATCTAATGGGCCTGGTCCAGAATTGTAACCATCATTTGGGCCATTCGGCCAATTTTCTTCAATAAATTTTAATTATAAAAAAGAATAAATCGACAATTAAAGCGCTAAAAAATTGCTTTGTTCGAGGAGTACCTATTATTGCCTAGGAGGTGCGCCGAGGAGCAGTTATGTGAGACTTTCGCCGGCCAACCATAGGAGATACCACTTTGTGTATTGTCCTTGATGCAGGAGCAAGAAACTATGATTTGAAACTGATTCATTATCACATGCTCCCAACCTTCCATAGGTTATCTCACGATGACCCTCTATCTTTCATGAGAGATTTTTTTGCTATTGTTTCCACTTTTCCTCTTGCAAGATTGACTGAGGACCGACTTCGCATGCGCGTATTTTCCCATACTCTCAAGGATAGGGAGAAGAGATGGTTCATGAGACTGGAGAAATCTTTGACTACATGGAATGAAGTGCGCTACAAGTTCTTTAAAGAATACTTTCCCAGTGGGAAGACCTCCGAGTTGCGAATCAAGATTTTGAGTTTTAGCAAGAGTGATAAGAGATCCCTTTCATGAAGCATGGGAGCAGTTTAAAATGCTTCTTATTGCATGCCAGCACCATCAATTCCCTTTATTTCTTACGAATCAATTTTTCTATGATGATTAAGGAAGTTCAACAATTGAAGATGGGACAACAACCACATCATGAGATATGCACTACTTGTGGAAACCAATGCCATTTTGCTAACAAGAGCAAGCCAATTGGGTCATGGGACAAAGTGTAGGAATGCCCGAGTGGGAGACAATACGCTATTCTGTTACTGCTATTCCTCTATCTTAGTGGTAACGGTAACAGAATAATGGTAGCAGAAATCCGTTACTTCATCTTCATACAATATATTGGTGGAATAGCGGAATTCTGTTACCGTTACGGCTACTTAAAAATGATGGAAATCCATTATCGTTACTGCTATTTTAGCAGAATCGAAAAATCTAACCGTTATCGTTACCGCTATTATCGCCCTTAGCGGTAACAGATTTTTGCCAATTTTGCTAACCGTTATCCACCCCTAATCTCAGTTTCTGTACGGATTATTGCGTTGTGTCCCCAAGGTTAGTGAGGTCAATGTCTTCAGTGGTGTCACACTCTCCTTCTTTCCTGGTCCTCCTGGTATGCATTGATTAGGTCAACGTCTTCGGCGACTTGAGAGAAGTTAGCTCCAATTGATCCTTGAGCCCGGTACTTCTCAAGCACCCCACACCAATCTTCATAAAAAGGTCACATTTCCCCCCTCAATGTCTTAAACATTGGATTAATCCACAGGCTACAAAGCATACTTGTTTGGCAATTGCCAAGCTTTTTAATCTAACTAAAAATTATATTTAAAACTTACCTTTAAAAGCTTCTTTCAATACTCGGCATTGTCCATCACCACCATGTGTGTTTCTGGGTCTATTGTTGTCCCATTTTAACTCACGAAGTCAGATAACAAACCATAGTAATTTCTTCAAACACACACCTTATTGGTCACATTAGGCCTCCTTGTATTGTGCTCCCTTTCACAAGTTGCCTTAGCCTTGTTGCACATTTGTTCTGAAATCCAGTCTTCCATCTAACTCCAGCTTTGTACACCTCAAGTATCAGCTCCTTCATGGCGACAATCATTGTCATTTGCTTCTCCAAGATAAAGTACACCTTCTTCTTGGGAGACTGCTTTATGGTGTCTCCATAATTATGAAATTATAGATAAGTGTACACGCCAAGATTATGTTTGTCTTATTTTGGGACTGGGCCCCCATTGTTTAAGGCGGTAGCGTGTTGAACGGTGGGGAGTGAGAAAACCCTCACTTTCATGTATCATCCCACATAGGTAACCGCTAAGGTTATATGATGTAGGAGCTGATACTTGGAAGTGAAATTTCCAAACATCCTCCCAAACTAAAGCCACCGAGGGAAACCTGGGGTAAGGAGCGACACAAGCACTTCCAAGAGCCACCGTTGAGATGCGCTTCGGAGAGGTGAAATTTTCAAACATCCTCCCAAAATACATGCGTTATGGTAATTACCGCAAGGGTGAAGACGTTTCTCATACCCATTGAGAAGCTTTTCCCGCTACAAAATTTAAGATGGCAGAAGCATCCAAGCCTAGGAATAAGCATACCACCATTGTGAAGGACAAATTTGACGAAAAGTCCCAAATGAAACCTTTCCCTTGAGGGAAACTAATTCTGAAAGAAAGCTCAAGAGTTACCCAGGTACGATGAGCACAACGTGGTCACCTGTGGCATCGTTACCCCTTCGGAAAATAGCATGAAGCCTCAAAAGATAGCAACATCTAGAGAGGGGCCCATCAATCCAACATCCATGAAGCGATTAGGCCTCACCTCAATGTGGGAAAGTTTAGGAAAAAAAGCTCCAAATCATCCTAAGAAACCATGTGGCAGAGACGAGGAGCAAACCCTAAGACGATTGCGAAAGAATCCCCCATCCCCAACTATTAACATGATCACTAGGGGATTCATGGGTGAGGTATCTGCAAGGAATCGGAAGAAATTCTCCAGACCTGGGGTCAGCAGCGACATGAGCACTTCTAAGAGCCACAGTGGAGATGCACTTCAGGGAGGATGAATTACCAAATGGCCTCCCAAAATACGCGCTTATCGTAATTAAAGCAAGGGTGGGGAAGTTCGACGTAAAAAGAGTCTTGATCGACCAAGGAAGCTCTATTGATATCTTATCATATGACATCTTGAACCAAATGGGTTGGGAAGGATCCCGTTGGAACCAATCATAACCCCGCTCGTGGGTTCCACAACATGGAAGTCGAGCCCATGGGAGTTATCAAGCTACTCATCATATTAGGAGAAGGTACGAACACCACAATGCAGGTGATCCGATTCGGAGTGGTTAGAGAGTTGTTCCGCTATAACGCAATACTTGGCAGACCTGGCCTGCAACAATTTGAATACTCGTATCTACCTACCACAAGCTCATGAAGTTTCCTACCCCTCACGGAGTGGGTAGAATAAAAGGGCAAGATGTTTTCCTCGTGCGACCTCAGTCAAGGCTACCCGAGGATGGTCGCTCTCCTAGGGAGCATCAAGATGCTCGCCATCTAGCATAACCCCTCACATTTTTTAGTTGAAT
>JAOWBN010216214.1:0-13546 GCA_028565015.1 Pinguicula moranensis
GTTTATTGTGAAGCAGAATCCAGAGGAATAGTGGAGCGATACAAGGCTCGACTAGTAGCAAAGGGATACAGCCAGACCTATGTCATTGATTATGATGAGACCTTTGCACCGGTGTACAAGATGAATATTGTTAGGATCCTAGTCTCTATAGCAGCAAACAAATGATGGAATCTGCATCAACTTGATGTGAAGAATGCATTTCTTCATAGTGACTTACTCCAGGAGGTTTACATGGGAATTCCTCCGGGATTTGGCACTGATCAAACAGTGGGGAAAGTTTGCAGGCTCAATAATTCTTTATATGGCCTGAAACAATCCCCGAGAGCTTGGTTCGACAGATTTAGAAAAGGCTATGGTGGGCATGGGCTATCAACAGACCAATGCGGATCATACTATTTTTCAAAGACATACTGGAAATCATATCACGATATTGGTTGTTTATGCGGATGATATGATTATTACAGAAGATGATGAGAGTGAAATAGCAGAATTGAAGATGAGACTAGGTAAGGAGTTTGAGGTAAAGGATATGAGACAGAGGAAATACTTGGGATCGAAGTTGCTCGAGGACCAAAGGGGATAGTGCTATCCCAAAGGAAGTATGTCTTTGATTTGCTCACAGAGACAGGCATGCTAGGTTGCAAGCCTGCTAGGGTACTATCGAGCAGAAGGTGAATATGAGTGTTGATGCTGGTGAGCTGGTGGATATAAAGAGATATCAGAGATTGGTTGGACGATTGATATACCCGAGCCACACCCGACCTGACCCAAGAAAGGGCCACATGGATGCGGTGTACCAGATCCTGAGATACTTGAAGAGTGCACCAGCGGAGAGATTGATCTTTATGAAGAACGGACATGTAAGCATTAAATGAGTATTGTGATTCATATTGGGCTAGCTGTGTTGATGACAGAAAGTCCACATCTGGATACTGCATGTTTGTAGGAGGCAATCTGGTCTCCTGGATGAGTAAGAAACTGTCAGTTGTTGCCCGTTCTACAGCTAAGGCAGAGTACAGAGCTATGACCTTGAGTGTTGCTGAGATGATGTGGTTGAGGTCCTTACTAAAAGAGTTGACAATAGATGAGGGACCACAGATGCAGTTGTCGTGTGACAAACAGTCAGCTATAAGTATTGCCAATAACCATGATCAACATGATAGAACCAATCATATAGAGATTGACAGGTTCTTCATAAAAGAGAAGCTAACCAGTGGACTTCTGGAGCTGAGGCATATGGCTACTAAAGAGCAGACTGTTGACTGTCTCACCAAGGGCATTAATGCAATAGACTTGAATAGGTTTTGTAACAAGATAAGCTTGATTGATATCTTTCGTCCATCTTGAGGGGAAGTGTTGGTAGACAGTGTTAGGTGGACTCATGCGGAGAGTCTCACCTAACATAGATCTAGGCCTATATATGTATTATCCGTGTTGTAACGATAAGAGAGCAATAACAAAAACTTCTTTTTTGGTTTTCCATTTTACAATTTGAAAAATTACATGTTGCATTGTAGGTTAAATCGAGTCAACCCGATCAGACTATGTCCGACCCAACCCAACCCGATCCATTTTACTGGAAATTGTTTTTCGCCCCCTCGCTAAAATTCCTGGCTCCACCCGTGCCTTACACAATGCTACTCCCTTGGCTTCGTATTATCTTTGAGTCTGACTTGTTGATGGTGAATTAATTTAATTAGGTAACATCCCCTCTTTAGCGTTACCTTCCTCAGTGGCGAGATATCGTTTCCTTGGTAGTTTTCTTCTCCTTGCAGGTTAGGCACACATTTAGGGAATTTTTTTCCTCATCATCTTGCTAAGCTCGAATTTGCTGGTTCTTTCAATTCTTATGAAGGTTATGAGCCCCTCCCCCTTACTACCACTGTAGTGTTGCATGCAGATTGTCTTTGACTTTCCCATCTTCGCATGATCTCATGCCCTTAACCTTCACTTTAATTTTGGTTTTAACTTTTGTTTTGACTTATTTTTGCTAATCTTTATCGTTGCTATGTAAGACGTTATTTTATTTATAAAGAATATGTTTTTGCCCAAAAAAAACATAGTAACGATTAATAGTTGATTTGATCGAACTATTCCAACATTCACTTATTTGTTCTATATCTTGATACTCTCAAAGTGTTTGACGTGGATCCTGAATAATTTGGGATATCGTTGAAAAAGAATGTTGTCGGGGAAGCTTCCCGAATAAATCATACTTGCACCAATACCATTGAGATCTCTGTTAGTTAATCTCCATTGTTCTCATTATTAAAGTTCTTTTTTTTGTTAGTTAGATTGCATTAATTAAAATGGCCAATTAGCCAAAATAATACATCCGTGACACAGAGGCTTGGTAACCTCTGTTTGTAAGAAATTAAAAACGAGAATTCTTTTACATAGCAATCGTCTCTGCCTTGGCTCAGATTGGTTGAAACTCATATTCTCTACTTGTTATACAAGTCACTATCTCTATCATGCAATTGGCCCAGCCGGGATATAAGGTTAGACCTTGGAGTCTTAGGAGACTCCAAGCTCAACAACCAAATCAACTATGGCTTTTGATTGCGACAAGGGAGTAGTGGCATCAACTGCGACTGATAAATCATCCAATAACGTTACTTGTGCTTCCCTGATCTGACTAGTGTTCTCTCTAACTTTAGGGCTGAATCTATAGCAGGGTCTAAAGGGATAATTTTACCTTTTTTTGGTAGCCAGGGATCCTAGAGTGAGCTCGAGCAAAGGCCTTATGCTGAAAGGATCTAAATTCTGAGATTTTTGGGAGCAGGGGTCTTGACATTCTGAAGAATCAGAAATTTCTTATATTTGGGCTTGAGCCTTGTAACACCCACTGCTTCCCGAAGACGTATTGAGCCGGTTGCCCAGTCTTGCATGCTGGCTTCGTCGGATATCAGGGTAAACTTCTCTTGATGGGCCAGAGGCCCAGACTGAGGTGAAGACTTAGCCCAGGGCTGTAGAGATATGATTTGCACCGAACTTGGTAATCCTATATTTCAAGGGATTATCTCAAAATTATCTTATGCTTCCACAGCAACACCTACTGAACTGGCTGCATCCCTTTTCCCCACCTTCTACGACACTAGCCTACGATCTGGCTTGGTGGGTGACAGTGACAATACTCTAGAGACAAGATGATTGTTTGAATAATCTTTTTCGAACTCTGCGGGTTTCTTCAATACTTTCCCAGTGCCGACCACCTTGTTCTCAAGGGGTTTACCGACGGTTGCCCTAACCTTGGCCGCCTCCAGTGGCGAAACCACAACAAGGTTCACTGTATTAACCACAACAAGGTTCACTGTATTAACCACAATATTAAGGGAACTCATTATCTCAGCGGAGTCACTTCCACTTGACCTCCAAAAGGTTGATCCTTCGACAGAGCCGACCATTCGTAGGGCTGGAAAAATTTACCAACGATTTTTGGTATTATCAAAACACCGTTCATAAACATACCTCAATACCGTTAATATGGCGGTTTTCAAGTATTGTGGTACAGTTTAGTATAAAATTTTGATTACCATACAAAAATGGTACGATAACGATTTGGTGAATACATCAGCTAGCTGCTCAAAAGTTCTGATGTGATATGGCTGTATCAATCCTGCCTTGTATTTATCTCTCACCACATGACAATCAATCTCAATATGCTTTGTCCTTTCATGGAAAACTGGATTAGCTGTAATTTCCAGTGTTGCTTTATTGTCACAGAAGAAGGAAACTGGTTGTGCAGACTGTATTCCAAATTCCTGTAACATGTATACTATCCACGGCCGTTCTCGCACTGTAGTAGCCATCGCCCTATACTCTGCTTCTGCTGATGAACATGATATTGTAGCTTGCTTCTTTGTTTTCCACGAAATTAAACTGCTTCCAAGGAATACACAATATCCGGTCAATGAATGTCTTATTGTTCTGCAGCTTCCCCAATCTGCATCACTGTAAGCCACTGGTTGTAGGGAACTCTTGCTAGATTAGTAGAGACCAATAGTGATATGTCCTGCTAGATATTTCAGTATGTGAACCATAGCTTGCCAATGAGATTCTCTCGGACAGTGGACATACTGGCTTAACTGTTGCACCGAGTATGTGATGTCTGGCCTTGTGTAATTCAGGTATAACAGCTTTCCCATCACTCTTCTGTACTTCTCAGGGTTATGGTATACTGCCGTCTCATCCTTGTCATTGGATTCAAACTGCAGTCCAGGAGGCAGTGGCGTTGAAACTGATTTGCAATTTAAGAAACCTGCATCATGCAGTAAGTCCCTAGTGTATTTTCTCTGGTTGATATAAATCCCACTCCTGGATATTGCTATTTCCATTCCTAAAAAGTACCTTGCTTCTCCCATGTCTTTTATTGTAAATGCTCTGTCCAGATAAGTTTTCACCTTGTTCATTTCTTCCATAGATGAACCTGTCATCAATACATCATCTACATATACCAAAAGAAAGAGCTGCTGCTGTGATGTGTTCGTTGTAAACAGGCAGGGATCATGGCAACACTGTTTAAAACCATAGGTTTGTAGCTTCTCTGTAAACTCAGCATTCCATTGTCTTGAAGCGTGCTTTAGTCCATAGAGTGATTTCATTAGTTTACACACTTGTCCTTTCTTTGCTACATCATAACCAAGGGGCGGATACATGTAGACTTCCTCCTCTAGCTTCCCAAGTAAGAATGCGTTGTTTACATATAGTTGTTGTATACTCCATTCTTTAGATGCTGCTATTGCAAATAACATCCTCACTGTCACCACCTTAGAAACCGGACTAAACACTTCATCAAAATCTTCTCCCTCCACTTGTGTATAACCTTTGGCCACAAGTCTTGCCTTATATCTTTCTATGGTTCCGTCTGGTTTATACTTAATCTTGTAAACCCACTTTGATCCTATTGCTTTCTTTCCTTCAGGTAGAGTTGTAAGCTTCCATGTATCATTCCCTACCAATGCTGCCAGTTCTTTTCTCATTGCTTCTGTCCATCTCACATCTGTTTTTGCCTGATTATAATGCTTCGGTTCTGCAACAGTCAAGATGTTAGCAAGAAATTCACAGTATTCATCAGTGAATAAACCTGTTGCGTCACTGCATGTGAAGGTAGTATGGAAATCCTCCATCTAGGCTGGTGCATGTTTCAGTCTCTGACTGCGTCTTGGAACAACCTACTCCTCTTTTGGTAGACTTTTTGATGGTATAGAATTGCCATGATCATCTATAACTTGTGGGGCAAAAACTGGCAGGACACCATCATTCAGAATTGGCAGGACAACATCATTCGTCTGTTCTGATGGTACTGTAAACTTATCTTCATGAAATATCACATCCCTTGACACCACAATCTTTCCTGCTTCATGGATATAAACCTTATACCCCTTCTGTCCTACAGGATATCCAACGAAAGTTCCACGAAGAGATCTGGGATCAAACTTATCTCTTCCTGGGCTGTTGTCAACTACATAGCATAAACAGACAAAAATCTTCAATCTGTCAATGTCTGGTTTTTCTTGATGCAGCACCTCATATGGTGACTGCCATCCCAGCACTCTACTCGGCCATTGGTTGATCAAGAATGTTGCCGTGAGAATAGATTCGCCCAAAAAAAAATTGACAACTTTTCTTGAATCAGCAATGCTCTGCCAACTTGTAGTAATGTTATGTGCTTCCTTTCCACAAGTCCATTTTGTTGTGGTGAGTATGCACAACTTCTTTGATGTTCAATCCCCTTTCTTCTCAACAATTCTGAACAATACAGGTTGATGAATTCAGTTCCATTATTGCGTGTAAACTGCTTGAGAACTTTTTGGCCTTAGTTTACACGCAGTATCAAAGGGTTGTAAAGAAAGTTCTCAAGCAGTCTTGATACTTGATCTTTATGTTTGAACAAAAAAGTCCATGTACATCTACTCTTATCATCCACAACGGTTAAGAAGTAATGACATCCATTTAAAGAATCCTTCTTGTATGGTCCCCATACATCTAGATGGATCAGATCAAAACAATCCTTAGATCTATGCCCACTCTCCATGAATTGGGCTCTGCATTGCTTAGATAAGTGGCATACGTCACACTGAGACAAACCATCTCTTATTAAATCATCAACAACAACATTCAAATGTTTTATTACATCATAAGAAGGGTGTCCCATCCTTCTATGCAGAACATCAGTGGTTACAGCTGATGACACAGTGATTTCATTGTCATTATTCAAATGCAAACCGTTTAGGGTTCTAGCAGAAAACAAACAACTAAAACATGCATCTTCAGCCTTCAAGATCTCTGTAGGATCAAATGAAGTAGCAGTCAAGACATATAACTCTTTCATCACCTTCCCCACGCCAACAATCTTGTGCTCATCCAGGTCCTGTATCACACAGAAATCAGGAAAAAACTGGAATCCGAAACTTGAATTTTTTGACAGTTTTCTGACGGACAATAAGTTGTACTTGAAACGAGACAAGTACAAACAGGACACCAAAGTCATTGTTCTGGATAACCTGACATCATCACTGCACTTTACATGTTTCACACTACCATCAGGCAACCATACAGGCGTAATCCTCCTGCACTTACAGATATTATGCATCATAGACAAATCCACACACATGTGGTTTGTTGCTCCAGTATCAATGATCCATTCATGATGCTTAATATCATTATTCTGAAGCATACGTAGTGAAGAAATTACACTAGTACCTGCAAAGTCATTGTAATGCATCATATTGAGCATCAGATTATCAGCTTGCTCACCTGCGGGTGCTTTGCCCTTGTATAAGAGCTTAATATCCTTTTGCATATTTCCTATCATCTCATAAAGATTTCCAAGTCCTGCATTATTGTAATCCAATGGTGTGTCCATATTTCCATCACTTTCTCCTGCATCAACCTGATGAGCAGCATAATATTGTTTCCCTTTCCATTTTTGTAAGTCATCCCACCACTCTGGGTACCCCTTTAGTTGAAAACGAGTTTCTATAGTGTGACCAGATTTAGTGCAATGTGAGCACTTCAGATTTTTCTTATCTTCCATTTGAAGTCCTCCTTTATGTTTCATCATTCCATCCTTTTTCCATGTCATTCCTTTGGCAAGCATAGCAGCATTTAATCCATCACTCAGTCCAGCAGATTTAATACTCAGCTCTCTGTGTTTTTCTGCCGTGATTATCATATTGTAGACCCTGTCCAGTGTGGGCAAAGGCTCAATATACATAATCTGACTCCTTTTCGATTCATACACATCATTTAAGCCCATGAGAAATTCCATAACACGATCCTCATTCTTTAATTTTTTGAGTAACTATCCAATCTGTCCTCCTACATGTGGAATCACTCTCAACTAATCATATTGGTCCCACATATTTTTCAGTTTCCCGAAGTAATCACTAGCATATAAGTTTCCTTGTCTGAGAATGGCTATACCACGCTTGATCTCAAACAAGTGTGGTAGCGTTGCAGTTCCAAGCCTCTGTTCGAGACTTTGCCACAGTTCGCGTGCATCATGTATGAAAGTATAATCTCTAGTCAAGTCTGTGAAGCCTGAACAAGATAGCGATTATCTTGTAGGCTCGGAAGTATAGAAATTTGCAGGAAAAACAAAGAAATAATAACTTTTCCCAAAAGAATCCCGAGCGGTGCTCTCAGTTTCCGTTTAATTAATTTTCTTCGTAATATTCGATAATCAACTAAGTCCACAAGCCGGACTGATATAGCCAAAGAAATCACCTAATTTCCGCAATCTGCCTTATTTAGCATAATCACGCAAATCATTCTACTCAATCAAATCAAAACTAAAAGCGGTAAATTGCTGGAAATCCGGAAATCAGTTGATTTCAAGATTGACAGCAAATTATTTCTAAAAAAGGAAAGAAATAATAAAAACGCGTTTTCGGGAAGGAAAACATCGAAATTTGCGGAAATTAATGTCGCACATGGAGCAAAGCTCAATGTGCAGCTTCGTGCGCGCCAGAGAGACGATTCTAACGCCAGGTCACAAGATCCATTCGGACACCTGTAGCCAAAGTTATGGCTGATTAACTCTACATGCTCCTGCATCACCATGTCTTAATTATCAGGGCATCTTGCTCTGATGCAAAATTCCAAATTTAGAAAGGAATGGAAGATTTGGACAGCTGGTGAATTGAAAGATTTGGACATATAGAAACCAGGTCATCTTCAAAGTTGAATCAAGATTCAAGAATGCTGGAGCAAATCCGCGAGGAGTTCATTGTTCAAAGTTGGATTCACCTGCGAGCAAGATGGAGATCAATTCTTGATTTTGTTTTGGAGATGACCGATATTAGTGATAAGTAATTAATGGCATTATAGGCACCTGTATTCAATTCATTTATTTTTTATGAATAAAATTTTTTATCTAAAAAAAATATTAAATTTTGATAGTTGGATAAAGTATTTGTTAGTAAAACTTAAGAAATTTTGAGTTAGATATCCTATGGCTAACATTATCAATATTCATCATCTCATAGACATTTTGTCATCACAACCTCTGCCACATTTTTTTTGATCCAAAAAATTAATATTTTTACTAAAATAGGCATACGCCTAAAAGTAATATGTACATCATCAGGTTACACGCGGCATCTATGTAAATTTACATCAGAGTTGCGAATTTCGTAGCCCATCTGATAGCCCTAATTCGGCTTCTAGCTTATCATATGCATTTGTCCACAACCAAGTCGCAACTTTGGTGTGTTCTAGAATTGATTCAACACAAGGCTCAATACCTTTAAATATGTAAGCATTTCTTGACTTCCACATATGCCACACTAGGTTGTGCCACATTGATTTCCATACTTCGTACCACTTTTTTCGTTTGATGACGCCTACGTGAAGTATGTAGTGTTGTTGTGGTATATTTCTTCCGACTTATTCGTATCCAAGCCATTTGTATAGTTTCTGCCATATTTTGTATGAGATGCTACATTCAAAAAATGTCTTAGAGTCTCTTCGTGCCGGTGGTAGAAAGCACATCCTGGTGCCGGTAACTGGGTCATAATTAATCTCCTATTATATAGCTTGTCAAACATAGCTATGCGCTCTTGGTTTAGCCTCCACACAAAAGCCTGGATTCGTCTCGGAGACCCTTTTCCCCAATTTACAGCAAGGCCTTCTCGGAAACCCATGAAGTGTGTTAGAACTATGTATGCTGTTTTCGCCGTATATACCTGTTTATCTCTGTCCGGCTGCCATCTCCAGCTATCCATTACGTCCTTAGCTATTTCTACACCTGCAATAAGAGTTTCTAGAACTGGTATTAGTAGTAACTCATATTCATAAAGAGGTCTACACCAGTGCCAAATCCACACAAGCTCATCGCTCTCCCGACATACTTTATCTGCTATTGTCGCCTTTTTATCGGAGGTAATTGAGTATAGTCTCTGTGATACATCTGATGGGCATCCAAGGATAGTCCACATCGAGTGCCAGAATTTTGTATCTTTTCCATCCCCTGTTTTTCTCTTCATATTACGGTGAAACCAGTAAGAAGAGCACACTGACTTAATTAGATCCTTCCACCATCTAGATGCTCGATTGGAAGCTGATATCGCTGTCAAATCTCTGTGCATACCTTCTGGCTGAAGATATAATGTCTGGATAATCTTACTGGTAGACTTTCCATATTCGACATGATTTTCCATAGCCACTTTCCTAATAAGGCTATATTAAATATTTCTAATTTTTTTATTCCTAGCCCTCCTTTGTTTATGTGTTACATATATTGTCCCATTTTATCCAATGTATAGTTTTATTTTCATATTTACCCCCTTCTCCCCATAGGAATTTTGATTGTATTTTACGTATTGTTTTTAGTATTTCCTTTGGTGCTTTGAATGCTGATAAGTAATATGTTGCTAGTCCTGTAAGAGTTGATTTGATAAGGGTTATCCTCCCTCCAAAGGTAAGATATACATTCTCCCAGCTTTTGATTCTTTTAGTTATTCTTTCTATTACTGGTTGCCATGTTGCTTTTTTTCCTGGGTTGGCTCCTAATGGTAGTCCGAGGTACACTTGAGGAAACTTAGCTGTCAAACAGTTAAGTTTGTCAGCGTAAGCTTGGAGCTCCTCAATCGGTATATTTACTCCCATTAGACAGCTTTTGAAGAAGTTGATTTTTAATCGTGAAGTCATTTCAAATAATCTCAGGATGCCTTTCATAGTATGCACACTTTCCTCATCTCCTTTACAGAAGGGTAGAGTATCATCTGCATACTGTAAGTGTGATATTTGTATTTTTAATTTGCCAAGTTGTATTGGCTTCCATTTGTTGATGTTAGTTGCTAAGTCTATTATTAGGTTAAGTCCTTCTATTGCAATTATGAATAGATAAGGGGACAGAGGATCTCCCTGCCTTAGTCCTCTTTGCAATGTGAGTTCCCCAAATGGGCTATCATTAACCAGTACCGTTGCAGTAACTGATGTGATACATTCTTGGATCCAACTTATCCATTTTTCACAGAAGCCAAATTTTTTAGCATCTTTAGTAGATAGCCCCAATCTATCGAATCGAATGCTTTTTCGAAATCCACTTTAAAGAGTATTGCCTTCCTTTTGTTCATTTTTCCTCTTCAATTATCTCATTAGCAATTATCTAGTATGGAGAAATAATTTCGGGCATCACCTTACTTAGTCTGTTTGCTAAGATTTTATACGCACTTCCCACCAAAGATATGGGCAAAAAATGTTCAATTCTTTCTGGACTCCTTATCTTTGGCGCTAACACTATGTGTGTGAAATCAATTCCTTTGATTAATTTATTATTTTCGTGAAATTGCTATATGAAATCAATAAAGTTGCGTTTAATCACTTCCTAATGTCTTTTTATAAAGTAGAATTAAAACCATCAGGACCTGGACTCTTATTTGATGCACATGACCATACTGTTTTTCTAATTTCCTCCTCAGTAAATAATTTTGTTAGATTTTCATTATCCTCCTCATTAAGTCTATTGGATACCATCATTGCTAGATCTATCCTATCTTGATAGTCCGTAGAATAATACTTCTTAAAGTTCTCTTTGATACCATTTTTAACTTCATTCATATTTTTTGTCCATGTCCCGTTAATATTTAATCCCCTTAATTCATTTTGTTGTCTATGATTTTTAAATCTTGCATGATATAATTTCGTATTTCATTCTCCTTCTTTTAACCATGTTATTCTGGATTTTTGGTATAAGATTCTATCTTTTCGTCTAACTAGAATTTGAAGGTCCTTTTTATCTTCTTGATTTTGCCTTGATTCTGATGCTGTTAATTCTCATGTTTCTGCCTTATCTTCACATTCCTCTATTAACCTTTGTTTATTTTCTATATTATTCCCTACATGCCCAATGACTTCCTTATTCCAGCCTTTCAGGGCATCCATTAAATTTTTAAGTTTCACACCCAAGTTATAACCCCGTCTTCCATTATACCCATCTTTTTCCCAAGTTGCTTTGATGAATTGTTTAAATTCCTTATGTTCATTCCAGCAATTTAGTGTTCGAAATGGAGTGTGTCCCCAATCAATCACTTCTTGATTAAGCATTACTGGCCTGCGATCTGAAGTTTGTTTCGGCATTGCTATCTGATGAAGATTTGGCCATGCAAGTACCAAATCCGGTGAAAGTAGGAACCTATCTAGCCGACTAGCTGAGGTGTAACGTTCATTTGTTCTTGTGAAGCGACGCCTCTGCAGTGGCATATCTACTAGATTTGTGTGCCTCACAAATTGGTCGAATTCCTTCATTTCATTTGTGGGGCTTTGTAGTAGAGGCTTTCTCTCATCCACCTTTCTAACTGCGTTGAAATCCCCACACAAACACCATAGTTCGTTTGGGGCTTGACGCAGTAGTACTAGAATTTCAGCCCATAATTGCTTCTTTGCTCGATACTCACATGGAGAGTATATGTTTACTATTGTGATTTTTATTTTATTAGCTCCCCATAGCCCAGTTACAGCCAACATACCCTGGGAGTCCCAACTATTTTCTATTTCAAAAACACCTGGGTCCCAGATACATAGTAGCCCACCTTATTTTCCTTCTGCATTCTTAGCTCTCCATTCAAACCTATTGGCTGGCCATATTTGGCTACAGTCCATATAACTTAGTGAGTCATATTTTGTTTCTTGTATGCATATCATTTTTATTTTTTCTTTCCAAATCATTTTTTTTTATATCTCTTCTTTTTTGTCTATCCGTTAAACACCTTACATTATATGTTGTGATAAGCATCTAGTTTTCTTCTTCAGATTCACTGTCTACCTCTATTTGTTTATTTTGTCTTATTGTTCTAATATTACTTTGATCTCGTTCTTCTAGCTGACTAACTATAGTTATGAGTTCTTTTATGGGTTTATTTGATTGCATTTTTATCTCATACCCTAACTCTACTATTTTTTTTGCTTCCTATTTTTTTTTAACCGTGCATCATATTTGGAATTTAAGCATGCAACTTCTTTAACTAATACATTATAAGAAGATTGCTTAGCTATTTTTGCCGCTCTTTTATGCTCTCTTCTCGTAGCTTTTTCCTTTTCCGGTGTGCTTGCCATATCTTTGTAGTATTCTGATGTCTTCCTTAACTTTTCTCTTTGTAATTCTGCGTTCTCAGCCACTGTTAGCTTCTTTTTTCCTTACTTTTTATTTTATGCTACCTGTTTATTTTCCTACACATAAATAGGATCATGAGTATTTAAATATTTTGTTATATTTACCTGGGCTTGGCCTTCAATTTTCTGGACAGAGTTATTCTCATGTGGCCCATTTCGCCCTTGCTTCTTTGCTTTGGGCTTAATTGCCTCTTTCTCTCGTTTAGCTCGTGACAGAAGCCCAATCACTGTCTGGAATAGATCCATTGTATTAGGCCCGTCAGTTCTTCTGCCTGCATCCAGCGATTTCGAGCGCCTTTCATGCCTGATTTCGACCATTTTTTACGAGCTGCTCGCCTCCGTTTTTTCGCCGTTTTTCATGTCATCGGCTACCGAGGCTGTCAGTTTTGTCTCATCCAACGACTCTTTCGAATTGTCCGTTGGATTCGGCTGCAACCCCCCGCTCCTATCTCTGCGGCGCATCGGGATGACTTCTCTTCCCCGCAGTGTTGATGTTGTCGGAATTAGCTCCGAAAAGTCTTTCGTTTAGCGGTGAGACTCCATTCTCCTTAATCACAATTTCTTTTCGGATCTTCTAGTCCTTAGGCGGTGATTGTAGGTTTTCTTCTTGCACCGTTAATTTGATAATCTCCTCCCCAAATTCGACTTTGATTGATTTAGAAATTCTTTCTAGGGCATCAGTTACGATCAGAACATGTCCAACATGGAGATATTGGATTTTGCTTGTTTTTTTGAGCATATGGTCAATAACGAAAAATTATCCGTACATTAAAAAAAAGTCCAACATCTCTACCAAAATTGAACATCTTCAGTCATCAACAAAAAACAAATATTTAATATACATATATTATATACACATGCATACATATATATATATATATATATAAATAGGGGAAGGTTATATTGACACACATTTTGACACATATTT
>JAOWBN010216225.1:0-13546 GCA_028565015.1 Pinguicula moranensis
CTGGTCATGGTACTCCATTTTGAGTAAATAAGGTTTCAATCCTTAAGCTCATGGTATGCATTGCAGCTATCAGTGCATCTACCTTATCTACTTCATATTTTCCTCTGAATCTTCTGCTGCTTACTCTCTCAGTGGGCCATCTAAAACAGCTCTGAGCCATGGCTTCTAAAAGTGTATAAGCTTCAATGTATGATTTTTTCATGAATGTGCCATTGGCTGTCGTATCAATTTCTCTTCTGGTGGAGTTGTCTAGTCCATTGTAGAATGCTTGGATTTGCCTCCAACATGGTAATCCATGGTTTGGACAACTACTCAGTAAATCCTTAAATTTATTCCATGATTCATATAGTGTCTCCATGTCTCTCTGTTTGAATGATGTGATTTCACTCAAGAATCATGCTGTCATGGAGGATGGAAAGAATTGAATGAGGAATTGCTTCCTCAGGTATTCCCAAGTGTTTATTGAGTCTGGGGGCATGGCTTGCAGCCATCTCTTTTCTTTGTCTCTGAGTGAGAATGGGAATAACCACAGTTTGATCGCATCTGAAGTCACTCCTACATACTTAAGAGTATCACATATCTCCACAAAACACTGATTTGTAGATTTGGATCTTCTATGGCTCCTCCCCCATAGGTGGAGTGTTGCATCAGTAACTGGATAGTGGACGGTTTTAACTCAAAGTTGTTTGCCTTAGTTGTTGGTCTCCTGATGGAGGGAACTGCTTCATCTGCTCGAGGCAGGGAAAAATCCTCAATGGGAAAATCATTTTCATCTTGGATTACAACCACATTCCTCGAGTCTCTGTCTTCATTTTATTTGCGTTGCATTCTGTCCCTTTCTCTTTGTCTTTGTTGTGCTCTCCTTCTGGTTTGAAAGGTTCTTTCAATTTCAGGGTCCAACTCTTCACTAAAGGAGTCACTCTCTAAGGGATCCATACAATACCTGCAACATAATTCCAAAAATTAAAAACAAAAGAAATTAAGGTTCATTCTAGCTGAAACTTGCTTGGCGTTAATCTTGTTTAAGCTGCCAATCCTCGGCAACGATGCCAAAAACTTGATGCTCAAATACTAGTAGCACTTACTACTTGCAAGTGTACAAGTCACACAAGTAATACAATGATGAGAAAAGTGTCGAACCACAAGGATTGTAGATGATAAACACCAAAATTTGTGAGTTCTATGCAATTTGGACGAAACAACACAGGGGTAAGTACTAACCTACAAATAAAATAGGAAAATAATAAAATAAAGAAACTTAAAAACAGAAATAATCAAGGTACAAATACAAACAATATTTGAATAGAAAGACGATTTAGGGCTAGTGACTTCACCATCTAGTGAACGTATTTCTTTTCTACGATTACTCTTTGGATTTGTTGTATTGTTATCTACAAGTATCTCTCGTAGATAACTAGCAGGCCACGAATTTTACTGCTATCTGGATGGATACTCTGGATCCAACCAAATTTGCGTAGCACCTGAAGACCAGGAGAAGACTACATTCACATGCCCTTATATAACATATGCATTCCACCGAATGCCATTTGGACTCTGCAATGCTCCAAATACCTTTCAGAGGTAAGCCATTTGAAATCATGTATGATGCAAGTGACTATGCAGTAGGAGCGGTGCTTGGGCACAAGAAAAACAGAGTATTTCATACAATTTACTGTGCAGGCAGAACATTGAATGCCTCTGAAATTAACTATATCACCACAGAAGGAGCTGTTAGCAGTGGTGTTTGCATTTAACAAATTCAGACCCTACATTTTGGGAAGCAAAGTAGTAGTTTACAACAAGTTATTTGAAGCATTGTTGAGAAAATATGGAGTTCGCCATTGCACTTCCTTGGCATATCATCCCAATCTAATGGTCAAGCTAAGATATGAAATAGAGAAATCAAGATAATTTTAGAAAAAATAGTGAGCACATCCAGAAAGGATTGGGCATCGAGACTAGATGATGCACTTTGAGCTTACAGGACTGACTACAAAACACCAATTGGCATGTCTCCATATCGTCTAGTTTATGTAAAAACTTGTCACCTGCCTGTAGAGTTGGAACATAGAGCCTACTGGGCCATACGCAATCTGAATTATAGATTAAGGCTATAGGAGAAAGGAGATTGTTGCAATTAAGTGAACTGGACGAGTAATGATGCATATGAGAATGCCAAAATTTACAAGGATGGGACAAAAGCTTGGCATAATAAACACATACTCATGTGCAACTTCCAATCATGCCAGAAAGTACTCTTGTTCAACTCCAGACTTAAACTGTTTGTAGGAAAATTAAAATCAGGATGGTCTGGACCCTTTGAGATCACACAAGTATTTTCATCTGGTGCTATAGAGATTGCTCACCCTGATAAAGGTACCTTCAAAGTAAATGGACAGCAGCTTAAGCCATATGATGAGGGTGGCAACATGTTGGAGAGGCTCAATGCCTCTGCCCACTGAAGCAATCCCATTGTGTCTAGCTAAAGACAATAAAGAAGCGCGCTTGAGTAGCAACCCCAGATTTGTTGTTTTGCACCACTCAGGGGCATACCCTCAACCCTTCTACTTACTTAACTCCATCAACAACATCATGTTATACAATTTGTTAAGTTTGGGGAAGGGAAGTTATAAGTCCGCCAGTGGCAGTTATTATTTAAGTCTATTAAATTGTTGATTTAATTTTGTACGTTTTGTTTAGTCATCACAACTTAATATCTCATGGGTTATCTTACAGGATTGCCTATATGAACACAACAACCAAGAAGATCAAGCAACAATCACAACGGAGCAAGGAATATGAGAAGAGCTTCAATTTTCCACTCATTGCCCACTATCAGCACGTCTTCATTTATGCACAGATACAGTAACGGGTAGTGACTTTATTTCGACCACATTTAGCACACTAACAGCTACGGTAATTGTCACGACTAAATTTCCAGGCCCATTCAAGTTTCGATATAAAAACATGGTCATTGTCCCACCTTAAGCAACAATGTATTTTCAAACCGCGACAAACCCTAAACACCAAAATACTATCGAGACCACTGCGCAGTTCGCCAGCAACCACAACAGTTAGTACAAAATCCGTCTGAGCGTGCATTTTCTACGGTGCTCTGCAGTAAGTAACAGCTAACTCGACCTTGTTACTCCAGTATTCTTAGAGTTTAGCAAGCAAGCCGCCTAAAAGCGAAAACCACTATGTCTAGCGTTCTTGAGAAATTTGTGAATGCAAATGTGAAGGATTTCTTTGATGAAATTATGGGTGTGTTGGATGTTATACGGAAAATGGATTTTGCTTATGGATGCATGCCTACTATTACGAAAGTTGTTAAGGATTGCTATTAGACTCAGTTTTTTTAGAACTGCTACTGAATATGCACCAAATATGGTATGTGATTTCTATGCTAACTTGGCTGTAATGAATGACTTTAAAGTACGTTTGAGGGATTTGGGTGCTGTTTAGCCCGGCCAAGATAAATCAAATTCATAACCTTCTGGGCATGGGTGAGGATGAATTCTCGAAATTCAATGGGGGTACCTTGATCTGGCTGATGTGATTGAATATCTTTATTCTCTGGGAATTACCTGGAAGATGTCTATTGGAAATAAACTGATTGAATCGGGAGTCAACAAGCAGATTGTCATGCCACTGTTCTCATGTGTCACTTATTGATATGCACGAGGATGATGCCGACTAATAACATTGGGGACATCAAGTTGAAGAGGCTGTTGCTCATATACGCCATTGAAACTGGTCGCAGCATTGAAATAGAAAAGGTGATTTACAAGGACATTATGGAAAGTCTGACTACGATAGGGAAGCACCCTAACTCACTGCACTTCCCTTCCTTGAGAACTGTGATGTGTCTGAAGGCTGGAGTAGCCTTGGCTGAGGATTAGAAGTTGTTCCCACTTGCTCTGGATATCACTCCTACTTTGATAAGCAAGTTGGGCACTTACTCTGACTGCCGAGCCGCCAAGACCGAAGCCACCCCAAAGAAACCTATTGTGCTTACCACCTCCAAGTCAGAAGGTAAAGCCGAAATGGCAACTCCTACTCCTCACCAGTAGGTACAAACTCCTGGCCATAAGCTCAAGAAACCTGCACCAACCACGCCTCCAACAATTGCTGCTCCAACTCAGGACCAGTGGGAGGCATTTGTGGATCATTCTCATCGCTGCATCTCTGCAGTGTACACAAATTTGGTGCTGATGTCCACAATGAAGGATATCCAGTTTCCTGTCAGCCCACTGCCACCTCCACTGACCTTTACTATATCTGCACCACCAAGTGAGGCAGCTACTAGGACTGTCAATGAAGATGAATAGGAGGAGGACGAGAATGATGAAGATGATAATGATGATGGAACGCAAGCCTACAACTTGGTGGGATATGACTCCAACTCTGAATGAAGCATGATTATGCCTGCCTTCATGAGAGTATTGCTTAAACTCCTATTTTCTTTATCCACTGGGGGCAGTGTATGATAAGTTTGGGGATAGGGAGTTTGCTGATTGCTGAACCTTGCACTTTTTATTTGCAGATCTTGTAAACCTCGTCTGTTTTGATTTGTGTGTTACTGCATGTTTTTGCCTATGTACTACTTTTGTTGTATGGTGTAGCTATTACTCTTTTGCCTTTAGGGTCATTTCCATACTTTGGAAGAAACAAAAATTTGTAATACATAAGAGAAATTGACCAATGACAAAACTAGGGAGAGTGATTTAAGGAAGAAAAGTTTCATTTTGGGGAAGGTACCCGACTTTAGGCTAAGATAATAGAGAAATCCAAACAACTTTATTCAGTTCAAGAGTAACCCCTCTGAGCCTAAACCAAGATTGGGACAAGTGATGGATAGGAAAAAGTAAAAGAAAAACAAAAAGAAAAAGAGAAATAAAGGCAAAAAAAATTATATTCTGTATCTCGTGGGATAGATAAGCAATTGCTTTTGTGCACTCAAAGATAGAATTAGTTGTCCCAAAACAAAAGAAAAGAAAAGAATTTTCATGTACATAGTGCTCTTGAATTGTCAATTATGTAAATACCCTAGGGTCTAATGTATGACTCTGATGGAAGAAGTATGTATCGGCTTTAAAAATAATGTCTATCTCAACCGCTGACTGTCTTGGCATAGCAGGGAGATGAAAAAATTAAACTGAAAGAAAAGTTGGGAGAAAAAATCTGTTAAAAGTTTAAGTTTGAGGAAAGGAACCTGACTTGAAAGTGAGAAAATTCCCACAGTTCTAGCCATATTTGACACCTCTATGTATGAAGTAACACAAAAGTTGGTGATGACTGCAAGCATAAGAAGCTACACTGGTATATTCATGACGTGGAGTTAGGTGTCCACCTTTACACCCACATCCTCACTATGCATTTATGTTTTTTTTGGATCTGTTTGCATGAGGACAAACAATGATTCAAGTTTGGAGATGCTAATGAGTCAACTTTATACCTAATGAATGCAGATTATTTGAGTCTGATTTGGCTCAATAAGGATGATGGAACACGCCTTTTATACCCGTTTACCTTTCTTTTGCAGAAATAGTTCATTAATTGCTCAAAAAAATGCTCTTTGAGAAAAAAAGGAAGAGAAACAACCCCAAAACCAGATGTTTTGCCTCAATTATTCAAGGCGTGACATCAACTCCTTATCAAATGACCATGCAAGGTAATACGTACACATGTCTTTGAGCGCTACATTTGGTAGGCGGACAAATATACCCATACACTTTACTTGAAGCTTCCGCGAGAAGCTACCAAAGTGGTATAAAAGGTAGAAAACACAAAATCTAGAAGAGAGGAGAAAGCCGTGTTGTTCAAGAAGAAGGGTTTTAAGCCGTCATCATGTAGCTTTTGCTCAAGGGAGAACCAATCCGATTCTCTATCTATCTTGTGACAAACTCATTACTGTGTGTTAGTATATTGGCTTATGCTTTAAGCATGAGCTAAACTTTTAAGTCTAGGGGCACGATGTAGCCCTTGAAAAACTCAGGGAGATTATTAAATGTTTACCATGTTTTCGTTGTCTTTATTGTGTTTGATATTGCTGCTATTCATCTTCGTCTATTTATGTTTGGCCAACGTATGTAGGAGTACTAAGCATAATGGGAGGTCGAGAGACACAAGTTATGCTAGGCATAGCAAGGTCCACACCGATTGCTATAGCATGAAAATGACTATAGAATCGGTGCTACCGTGAGAGGATCACTTGAGAGAAATATCGTTGATTTTTTGAATGAGACATCGAGAGATACTCATCTATCAATCACAGAAGGATGCTTAAGATCGAGAGAGCTAAGAGTTTAGGATAAGTGAATCCGGTAGGCATAGTACGATAATTGGTACATGATTAATCAAATTATAATTCTACCCGAGTGAGTCAAGTGGTGAAGTTGCACTCCCTTGGATGTCTCCATCCTCTGACCTCGAATTACATTTATTCCACTGCACTTTAATCATCTCTGTTCATTGCTTAATTCATAGATTGATGACTTGATTAGTATCAACCCAGTTTTATCCGGTTCAAATTGCTCGAAGCTTCTTCAGAAAACTAGTGTGAAAGTATGGAGCCACCACCGTTCCCACGTGGACAAGAGTAGAGAAACATACAACCCTGCGCTCCTTGACCCCCACAAGGATAAGAACCTCGAAGATTTTCCTCCGTGTACCCCACCCCATTTCGTTCTGGACCTGTCCATGAACCACTCCGGGAACAGATAGAATCATGGATTGAAAAACACTCTCTTTAAGTGTGTTGTTTCCTTGACTGTTGGGCGACACCGTCATGTTTGTCCCCTGCAGTTTTTTAGGTCTTGTTGCTACTGAACTTTAAGTGCTATTTGTCTTATTCAAGCTTCCGGGAAGGACAAGGTTTAAGGTTTAGGTTTTTTTTTTTGGAGGCAACATTTTCTGAGTTTCTTCGGGGGTCGGAAAGGTGGCATGCATTGCCTTGCAGCTAGTTTCATCATCGTGGAGGTTCGCTTCGATCCGGCTATAGATACTTCCTTGTATTTTCCCTGTCTTCTTCATTTGCTAAAATTGTCTTCTTCTGCTGAGACTCATTCTCATTCTCTACCTTTTTCTCCCTTGTCTCCCGACTCCATCCCTAACTCTCCCAACTTCATCAAGGAAATTGGGGAGTTGTAGGGTTTGCAATTTGTTTGTGATTGGGAGCTCCAGCGCTTGTCGGGGGACTTAAATCGACTGGATAGGGATATACAAGTTACCCTACCGTGACAAGCGTGGCCGTGGGGAACCTAGAGGATGGCCAGACCAATCTCCAGCGGAAGGTACACCATATTCAGAAGGTCATCAAGGACATCATTGAGGGCATCACTCATCCACCTCCCCTAAGAACCACTTGGAATCAAATGCATGAGGGAATACGAGGCGTTTCTCAAGAGTCCACGGTGGGAGGATAGAATGAGTTCGACTATCTCTTGTATCAGGTCCGTCACTATATCCACTAAGACTAAAAGGAAACAAGCCACCTATGACCCTTTTGTCTATCTAGATGTGAATTTATAAATAGTGATAACGTCGTATATGGGACTGGCTTGGGACCTTTTGTTGTGGCTACCCCCTCCAGCCTTGTTGTATTTACTTCTCAAGAATGTTTTGAGTAGTTGAACATCTTGTTCACTTGTTATATACAAATATGCAAATGGTTGTTGCAACTACATATTAAACTGACCTCTACTTTCCCTATATTTTCTTTCTTTTAGGGAGCGTGAAGCCTTCATCATGGTTTCCCATTAGACACTTCAGAGGACGGTTGTTGTTTTTTATTTCAGCGAAAGTGAAGCCTCCATCATGGTTTTACTTGAGATACCTTGGAGGAGGGTCACCGTTCTTCATTTCGGGGAGCGTGAAACCTCCATCATGGTTTTCCATGAGACACCTACATGGAGGGTTGTCGTCCTTATTTTTAGGGAGTGTGAAGCCTACATAATGGTTTCCCATGAGACCGGAGGAGGGTTGTCATTCTTCAATTTAGGGAGTGTGAAGCCTCCATCATAGTTTCCCATGAGACAACTATGAAGGGGTCAACATTCTTCATTTTGGGAAGCGCAAAGCCTCCATCATGATTTCCATGAGACACCTCGGAGGAAGATAGTCATTCTTCATTTCGGGGAGCATCAAGCCTCCTTCATGGTTTCACATGAGACAACTCCGAGGAGGGTTACCCTTCTTCTTTTTGGAGAGCGTGAAGCCTCCATCGTGGTTTACCATGAGATACCTCCTAGGAGGGTCGTCGATCTTCATTTCTGGAGAGCGCAAAGCCTCCATCATGGTTTCACATGAGATACCTCGATTGATGGTGTGATGTCCACCCTTGTAATAGGGTATCCACCCCCTCGAGAGTCTTTTCCCATTTGTAGCCTCATAAGTGTAGAAGGGGTGACTCGATGAGGGGTGAGAGTTTCCCATACGAGGATCTTTTTATTCTTTTTCCCATGAGGTATGATGACTCCTCGTGCAAGGATACATATATATTTTTTTTTTCACCACGAATGTTGAATGGGGTGCATCTTCAGAGGATCTTTTCATTCTCTCCCCATGAATGTTGAATGAGGTGTTCTTTCAGATGATCTTTTCATCCTTCCTCCACGAGTATGATGGCTTCTCGTGCAGGGATATATATACATTTTTTTCATTCATTCCCCACGAATATTGAATGGGGTACCTCTTTAAGTGGATCTTTTTCATCTTTTCCCATGAATGTTGAATGGGGTGTCTCTTTCAATGGATCTTTTCATCCTTCCCCCACGTAGAGTCTGATGGCTCCTCGGGCAAGGATATATATATATATATATATATATATATACATTTTTTTCTGTCCTTCCCCACGAATATTGAATGAGGTGCCTTTCTGAGGAGTATGACGACTCGCTACGAGAGGATATTTTCATTTCTCTTCCTATGGGGAGTATAATGGCTCCTCGCATAGGGACTTATACACATGTTTCCCATTTTTTCTCTTTCCTCCACAAGTGCTGAATGAGGTGCATCTCTGGGGAGTATGTCGACTCGACGAGACAATTTTTTAATTTCTTTCCTCCTCATTCTTGTCGGTTTCCTTTTTTTTCGAGATGGCATGGTAATGAGGTTCCAAAAGACAACAAGGGTTGAATTCATTCAAAATAGTTCTTCAATAACCAAATGGATACACGAAAGCATGAAATAAAAAGGGTACAGGATGGTTTACCCTCTCGGGTCCAACCCTTAGTGGGGGGAGGGGTTGTTAACTTGGCAAAGATCTAGGCATTGCCAAGGGCTTGTCCATTGAATGTTTCTAGAAGGCATATCCCATTTGAGTCCTAACCTTCTTAAGTCTTTCATGGAGTACAAGGTCTCCCTCTTGATAAGCCTGTAATTTGGCCATTTCCATCCTTGCGTTTTTGTCGGCCTCATGCCTTCCTGCTTCGTCCTATTTCCATTTTTCTTTCTGACATGATATAGTCTTGCAATTTTTCATTCACTTGACATCCATTTGATTCTCCATTTGATTCTCCGACAACCAATATCCATACTCTGTAGCTGCCACCACCTTTTCTAAGATTGGTATGCTCTATGAGGTAACCCTGTCCAATAGTGTGGGCGGAATTGAAATGCCCCTATCCGCATTCTGCTAGCAAAAGTTAAGGGTAGGGATTTACAATTCTGCATTCCGCCCGCAAAACTTGTAATTCCATTCTGCCCGCATGCAAAGTTTCACGAGCAGAATTCGGGATTCTGCGTGTTCCGCTTACGTTTAAATTATAGGCTAAAACATGGCAAGCCCATTTACATTAGAGCCCGATTGTTTCACCATTTCCAAAGAGAGAATGCCAAAAATATATAAACTTGGTCCTCAATCCCTCATCTCTCCATAAGCGATGTGGGACTAAGAACATCTCACTTTTCTACCCCATTGAGGATACATGATAGGTTTTACTAAAGCTTTCAGCACCATCGTTCTCATCCAAGACCAATTCCACCATACCCCTAAATGCAGCGTGAAGTTCAATCACAACCACTCGGATAATCAAAGACACGAGAACATTCGAACCCACATGACTCAGCGCTAGTGCCACCACAGTAGCCAATCCCAAGCTTATCAAAACGATTCGGTCATCGACGATTCTACCAAAAATGACAATTGGATCATCGCGACAGAAGTATAGGAGATCCATGCAATGGAAGTGACTAATAAAATCAACCATGGAGATGGGTGGTAAACAACACTGTAGAAAACTAAAATTAGGAGTATGAGAGTATAATTTACATAGAAATTGTGGACGTTCTAGTATAGTGAGTTTGGGTCGTGGCGTCGGTGTAGCTTAAGGATATGGACAATGTTGAATTGGTTGGGTATGAAATTAGTTCCTATAGGGAACTGTTTAGGGCTTCTTGTGCCAAGTTGATTCAAATGCCCAACAAATTATTATATCGGTAAGGCCGCATGGGGTTTGGAAACAAAGGGAACAATAATATATTTTTTAAATTTTATAAATTGCAGGTGGAATACGAAATTCACAAATTTTGATTGAGTGTTCCGCATTCCACCCACACAAAATTACGGGTGAGAAAATTATATTTGCAACCCGCACCACACCCATTCTAGTGCAGGCTTAGCGGGTGCAGATATCTGCAAATGTGGGCAGACTGCAGAATTCTGCAGTCCACTGGATAGGGCTACTATGAGGGATCCAAATTCTTCGAAGATGATAGATTTGAGCTTCCCTCCATTGCTTGGTGGATCCCAAATGCAACGTCCGATATCAAAAAGTCTTTGTGCTCCCTAAGGTTCGCATTCTCATTGACTTCCTCTTCTGCCGCAAGCCCCCATCTAATATGAACTTCCCATCGAGGTTTCTTCAAGGAGGGGGGCGTATCCTCATAAGAGCTGAATTCATCAAAATCATGCTTTCAGGTTTTCTCCAATTCATTGGGGCTATCTCCCAAGTTGGTTTGCGACGGAGTGACAAAGGAAGTACCTTCCGACGCTATGTTGAGAGGCTCCTTCCCCTTGTGAGAGGTAGACTTGTGCTTGATGTCGATATTTCCTCAGTCCTTCCCCTTTCACGGGGAGGTACCTAAGAGGTTCACCCACCGTGTGTTATTTTCTACTGCTGACATTGGATTTACGTCTCTTTCCACAAGGGTTGTCATCTTAGGTTTATTGACTGGAACAGTCTCTCAATGGGTATGAAAAGCGCCCCAACGGACAACGCCAATGATGCGACCAAGGAAGAGATTCCTTTTGATTCGCAGCATACAACTCCTAGAGCGGAGGGGCAAAACAACTAACAAACTATTGCGGTGTGAGTATGCGTGTATGTAAGCGAATAAGTGCTAATGTTGCCCAACTTTAGTCTCTCGGAATTGTTCATCCATTATACTCGCCAAACCAACCTATTTATGAGTTTACAAAGGGTAAAATAGTCATTTCCTTGGGATGTAATCTATAAGTGTCTACTCCACTTGTGGAAGATTAAATTGCGTGTTATCTTATTTTTCGGGTGGCAGAGGCCGTTTCTCATCACCTTGGTTGGGAGCTCAAGCTGGCTAAGGCTTGTCAGAAGGCTACCTTGAGGTGCATTTGAATTGTTGCATTGTTAAAAATAAAGATGAGTAGTGTAGATGTCAAAGCTTCCAGACATATTTGGATTTTTGGATGGTCCAGTTGGACTCTTCCATCCCGGGGAGTCATACTCTAGTTGGACTCTGTCGCCTCAAAGATTCCTACTCCAATTGGACTCTTCCGTCCTGAGGAGTCCTACCTCAGTTGGATTCTGCCATCTCGATGAGTCCTACCTCAGTTGGACTCTACTGTCCCGAGAAGTCCTACTCAAATCAAACTCTTCCATCCAAATGAATCCTATCCAAAAGGAGGAGTCTATACAAGAGGAATTGATCTTATCCAAGAGAAGTTGATCTTATCCAAAAGGATGATTCTTATTCCAAAAGAGGACTTTATCTAAAAGAATTGATCTTTACCAAAGAGGAGTTATTCTTATGCAAGAGAAATCATAGTCCAATTTAAATTGTTCTTTTTCTTTCTATTTATTATTTTTGAATTATGCCAAGTTAGAATTTTTAATATTTTAGTTTAATTCAAATTAGGTTTCTTAGGTTATTTCCTTACATATATAAAGGCCAATTTCAAACTTTGTAAGAACAAACACCCTTTGATTGATTTTATTTATGAATTTTAGATGAAACTCTTTGTTCTTTAATTCTTGTTCTGAAGAGAATTAGATTGCAAGCACCTTCGTGGTCTATGTAAAAGTGTGCCATTGATTTTGTGTTAATCTTTGGGTAAATCTACTGTTAGACGTTCAATTAAATCTCTGTTTTTATTCATTTCTAACATAAGTAATAGCTAGGGGTTAATGAAACATGTTTGGTTGGGTTGTTAAGGCATAGCATATTTCTCATCTTGTTTCTTTCCAACTTCTCTATTTCGTGTAACTTTTTGTTGGGTTGCACGTCGTATCCTTTTGTTATTTTTTTTTGAATTTTAATTATTTTATGCAAGAATTTAATTCTCAAATCCACGTTTCTTGTTGATATACGAAAGTTCGTAGTTCTCCTGTGAAAATTTGTATCAATTTAATATCAGAGTCAAGAACAATTGAATCTCGTGTAACTTTTTGTTGGGTTGCATGTCGTATACCTTTGTTGTTTTGTTTTGAATTTTAATTGTTTTTATGCAAGAATTTAATTCTCAAATCCACTTTTAAGGCCTATGAAAATTCATATCAAATTGTAATGGGCTTTTGTCGGGGATGTATGTGGACACTTTCTTGGGGAGTCCTCGGATACCAGCTGAGGCGATGCTCCTCAACCTCGGATAGCTGAGTCCTCGAAGGGCGCTGAGATCCATGAAGCTTTTCCTTTGAAGGTGATTCAGTGATGTCTCCTCGTAGATACGCCTTTTGCCATGAGCCTCTTACCAAACATTTCGTCTCCTTCGAAGTGAGTGCCAGTCCTGGATCTCGTCACCGTCGGCAGTAGGTTGCCGGTAACGATGGCCAGAACCGGACCCGTTATCTCAGCCACCAACTATAATTTTGCTCATGCCTACTGACCAATCATAAAATATGTTTATTTTGCTCCATATTGATTTGTATATCATTTGAGGTATTTGACGAGTTAAAGGCCATTTACACCCTTGTACTATACCTATTTAATAACTTACCTCCCTGTACTTTCAAAAGGGCCACTTTACCCCATGTACTTTCGAAAAAAAGCTCACTGCCCTCGAGTGTGATTCACTCTCCATTCCGCAACTGGGGGTCTGCTTATTAGGGGGTTTATTACATTTTTTTAAAAGTATAGGGGAGTAAAGTAGATCTTTTGAAAGTACAGGGGGGTAAAATAACTTTTTTGAAAGTACAGGGGAGTAAGTTATTCGATAAGTATATTACAAGGGGTAAATCGGCTTTTGTTCTTATAGTTTGTTTATTTATGGAATGGACTATTGTTATATGTTAGGATATAATCCTAATTTAACTGAATTGCCAAAAAATTACCTAACTAATTAAAATGGAAT
>JAOWBN010216236.1:2480-13546 GCA_028565015.1 Pinguicula moranensis
CCACAATTCTTTGGTTGTGTTCTTTACACTATAAATAATGTACAAGGCAACAGACAAATCATTTAAGACATAATTTTAACAAAGGAATTGAGAAGGTTTCTAAGCATCGATGACAGTCGAAGATTGTTCATCCAATTCATCCTATATAATAGCAGGAGGATCATTTTTCAAGAATTTCACATGATTCAACATCAGAACATCTTTTATTGTCATATCTTAAAGTTAGAACCGATGAATTTAACTGATTTCTCATTGTGACTTATTAGAACTGATGTCACCTGAGGAATCACCGAATCCCTCAAAAATAGTGTTACCCTGGGATGCGAGCCCACAACAATCAAAATTCACATTAGGGATCACAACATGCAAATGTGGTGGAGGGTCCGAGTTAGAGTAGTCACGGACACACCATTGTTGTTTCCATCAATATGTTGATCGAACATTACACATACAATCAAATTGCGAAAATAAACCAAAGCACAAATTTATGTGATTCATCCAAATTGGCTACTTCTACAGTGGTTAGAGTTCTTTATTCACTGTAATATTTTCAAATACAGAGTACAATAAGAATATGGGTAATTATAAGCAATAATCAAATGAAGTAATTGTCCCTCCACTAAATGAACACGTTTTCAACTAGTAATCTCCAAAATTTGGCCCGGGGGCTACTGCCCCACCATCCCTAGGATCGGCGAAAACTATGAATTGGATCTTATCAGACTACATACATCAACATATATCCAGTTATTTTTAAAATTCAAGAAATTCAAAAGTTATTAGTGAAAACATCAATATGAAAATCAGAAACTATTTTTCCCAAGTAATAATTTCGGAACCTTCCGATTTATTTACCCAGAGTAGCAAACTGTTTCTTTGTCCTTGTTTAAAAATACGTGAAGGACCAAGAAAAGTTTTGTTTTTAGTTTTTCAAAACTACCCGCAAATATCGGATTAGTAACTGGTGGATAAAACAGATATTCTGAATTCTTTTATTTTCCTTTCACAACATAGTTTCCCTAGTTTTGACGAAAACAATAAAAATTTTGTTTTCTATAACCAATCAACCAAAAAAGCAACTTAGCAACTTTACCCAGTATATTCATAACTAAGTTGAGGTATAAAATTGTTGTCTTTGTTTGTTCTATAAATCTATTTATAAATAAATTAAGCATTATAAACAAATTAGATAATATTAAATAATTTAACTTTTTTTTATCATTGTTTGAGCTAGTAAAATTATATTTTTCTATAATTATCGAACAAGTAAATTATTTAATTACCCCTTTAAAAAAAATTATAATTCTCCCATAAAAATTTATATTCCCCTTTGATGTGGTTGAATTTGTACCTGCTGGTGCTGCTAATTTAATATATTTTCAGAACAATAATAATCATTAAAAATTAAAGGACAAGATGTTATGTGAGCTCCAAATAAAAATATATTATAAGAGTAGATTTCTGATAACTCAAGAAAATAAGTAATCTCCTGGGTCAGGGGCCGTATTTTTAGGGCCTAAATTATTCCTTGACCGAATTTCACTTATTCTCCCGACGTTGCTGGCAATGAGGTAGTATTATAGAAAATAATATTAATAGAATTTCCTTGTCCGCTTTTTCGGAAAAAGAGGGTCGCACTTTCGCGCCGTAGGATCCCTTAGACCAAAATTACAAACAAGGCACTACAAATATTTTCTCTATAACCTATCTATTTTTTCCTCCAATTTTTCCCTCCTCTTCTATACAATTCTTACTCCTATTTATAGACTTTTGGAAGTAGCATGCATAGTGACACATGTCTTCTTCATGTTTGCAAAGTGACACTTGTCTTCTTGTTGGTTTGGCAACATGACACTTGTCCCAGGAGGTGTCACATTTCTATTGGTGTTTGAAGAGGTGAGTTTTAGACCATGTTGGGCTAGGAAAGTATGGTGTTGGGCTAGGAAAGCATAGTGTTCGGATAGAAAAGTATAGTGTTGGGCTAGAAAAGTATGGTATTAGTTTATTTGTCTCGGGCTGGGCCTGACATTGGGTTTGGAGAGTTTTAATTGAGCTGGAAATATTGGGTTATATCACCCTTCTAAATTTTTTTTATGCCCCCTGTAAATTTTCTGGCCATTTAAAAAATCTATTCCCCCAAACAAACAAACAAAGTTTTCTGTGTCCACCCTAAACGCAAAATAAAAAGAAACAGAAATCCTTTTTGAACTCTTCCAAAATAAATTCCCGAACTATGTGAAACTTTGCAAGAATCAAACCAAACTTTTTCAGGTTTTTGAACTATCCGCATGATTTTTCAGAAAAACCTATATAAACTATTTTAGTTTTGGAAAATAAAACACAATTTACTAAATAGTTTGACCAACGACGAGTAACACTGGAACTCTATCCAACTACAAAGCAAACTGTTAGGGTGCATTTGGTATCGTAGTTTGGGTGGATTAAGTGGTGAAAATCAAGGTTATCCGACATTGGCCATCATTTGGTAACCACACACAAAATTGCGCTCGACCCAATAGATTACTTCGCGACCAGGGTTTGTCGCTGGATTCTGCCGCATTTTTAATCACTCTGAAATTTTGCGGGGCTGCCCTACCTAGCCGATTACCAAAATAACCTCACTTGTCCAATAAATTATATCTTATACATGGTATAAAATTCATCCAAACCTTACAAATCAAATTCTCCTTCCAGACTCCGTGTTATTCGCGACTGTGCTTCCGACGAATCTTCTCCTTTTGCCATGCTTTTAGGTAAATTCTTCACCTTGTCATCCTCTCCACTCAATCACATAATAGTTTTCCCTATATTTCATCTCTTATCGCTAGGTTTTGTTGGGTGCTCGTCATTGACGCTGTCCTATATTTTTGGTCAAAAATACGGGTTAGTTCTATGTTCTTGGCTTTGTTATATGTTGTTTTCTTGGGATTATCCTATCATGGATTTGATTTGCTGCAAATATCATTGCACATTTGTTGCAGATTGTTTCCCGCAGTGATGTTTTTTTATGGATTTTATTTTCTCTTGAATTAAAATATATTAGCTATAGATTTTTTCCTTTTCGCAGTAGATAGTAGCAATTTGCATATATTCTCGTTTGGTAGTTACGGTTTTCATAAGTTGTGCTGACAATGGCATCTTTTCAAGATTCTTGCATATGAAAATCATTGTTATGCCGTTAATGCTTAAGATTGAAGGGATTTGTTCAGGGAATTAGATTTTTTTTTTCTTTTTTCAGTCCTTCTGATATGATTGATGGAGTTTGTTTAGGAAATTCTTTTATGGAGCCTTTAATGCTTAATAAAGACTCATTCAAAGAGAAAAAATAATGTCTTCTTCTCAGCATATTGCCTATGCACTTGATTATCCCGTAAAATAGATTTTTCCATTAACCCCTGCGGCTCCTTTTAACCATAAGTAAACTTGGTTGTTAGAGGATACTGGAGAATTAGCTTGTGGTCAATAGCAAGTGCTAATCTTTATTTCCTTATCATCTTTAATCTTTTCTGAGTAATTGTTTCCAAAAGCTAACCTTTCATTTTAAAACACTAAGGATAAAAACTAATTGTGATTTTCATATATTGCAAAAATTGTTTTTGGACTTGTTCTGTGATGAATGAGATGTATTTCTCTTGTGTTTTGATTTTTCAACCTACTTTATTAAGGTCTGTTCTGATTCTTAAAATTGTTTTCTTTTGTTTATAATAATATGAACAATTATGTTGGGTTTATAGTAGAACTAAGTTACGATAAACTTCTTGCTTGTTGAAACACTCGTCCTTTGTGAAGATTATTTCTTCTTTTGCTGCCCACAATCTTTGCATTAGAGGAGAACCTGGACAACGCCACCCAACATGGTAAGATTAAGCGTAATTGTAACCCCGATGCACCGCTAAAATACCTCATTCTCGATGAGATTTTAGAAAGATTAGCCTTACTCAAACGAATTACGCAAGAGTCCAACAAGCAATGCTTCAAAAACTTGCGAATGTCACACCATACCTTCTCTAAACTTTGTCGAATCTTGAGAGATGAATGCAGTCTGAAGGACGATCAATATGTGCCCGTTGTTGAAAAGGTGGTAATATTCCTACACCATCGCACACCACCAAAAAATAAAGTCTTACAGACCGATTTTTTGCATATTGGTTAGACAATCAGTCAAGTATTTTACCAAGTTATATGTACTGTCCTCAAATTATGTCGTTGACTACTTGTACAACTAGTCCCAATCGACGATACATGTGTCGATAGGCGATGGAAATGCTACATGCATTGAGCTTTTTGTTTGGTAATGAAACTTTGAAGAGTATTGTATTTGATCTTCATTAATATTTGACCTCTTTCCAGGGATATGTGGGTGCGTTGGACGGTACGTGCATATCAGTACATATCCAAGTAGAAGATCAATCACGTAACCGAACAAGAAAAGAACATTTGGTAACATATGTCCATGGAGTGTGTGATACACGTGGATGATTTATCTACATGCTAGCTGGTTGGGAGGTATCAACTGCTGATAGTCGTGTTCTGAGGGACTTACTAACCCGTCCAAGTGGACTTAGGTTACAAACTGGTATGTTATTCAATATATATAAATTTAGGGTATTAGTTTCAAATATTATAAGCTAATATTAATTTCCTGTGCGACAGTGGATATATGAATGCCGAGGGGTTCCTTACGCCGTATAGGCAAACAAGATCATTTTTAAGAATGTGATATTGGAAATAGAAGGCCAGAAAACAAGAAAGAGTTATTCAACATCCGTCACTCAGCAGCCCGCAACGCGATAGAAAGGGCATTTGGTATTTGGAAGAAGCGATTTGTCATTTTAAGAAGCCTTAAATTCTTCCATATTAACGCACAATATGACATAATTCTAGCATGTGTGCTACTACATAACTTTGTCATCGACGTGACCCTGTCTGACCCATTATTAGAACCTTTAGTTGCACATGCAGCCAGACTCGAGGAGCGTAGACAAGATATAAAAGCTAACATAGAGGATCAGCTTCTAGCACCCAATTTCTCAACATGGTGGAACCAGTTTCCAGACAACATAGCTACCAGAATATGGGATGCATATGTTGCGCCTTCACGTTACCAAGTCATTGATGATTCTTAGTTTGCATATCAAATTGTACTTTGTTAGATTGTTTGTTTGAACATTTGATTATAGTTGATGAATGATTAGAACTTTTACGGTTGCTTTTGATCTTTATTTGAACAAGTGACTCGAAACCATTTGTGCTTTGTACATTTTATTTGTTCAGCTTGTCTTTGTAGGGTCTTGACAATGGATGCAGCAAGCCATGTGAACGACATAGATGAGGTTACATCTGGTAGGGCAGAAGATCCGACACCAACCTCTACTAAGTCTAGGAAACAGGGGAGTGCCTAGAACCAAAGCAGAAAAAGGTCAAGATTGAATCTACAAATGAGTCGGTCAATAAGAAGTTGTACCTATCACCAAATGAGGAGATGACCTTGTTGAATGTTCTGAATGAACTTGCACTTGAGGGTTGGAAGGCTCGCCAATGCTAGAAGGGGTGAACGTATCTTAATGCCATTGGTAAGATCAGGTCTTTGGTTGTAGGGAGTACCATTACTGCAAAGAACGTGTTGAATAAAATTCATAGCTGGGGTAAGCTGTATCGGCTTTTAAATGAATTCACGAAGCTGAGTGGTGTTGCAATAATGCGGGTACACATATTGTTGTTATGAACTCAGAAGAAATATGAAAGGAATATGCTCAGGTATTTATTTTCTTTTCTTTCTTATCATATGTTTACTTATGATTTACTTTCTTAGCATTTTGTGTGTTTTTTTAATTATTTATAGGTGAATAATATGTACTCGTCTCTTTGAGAGAAGTCCTTCCTGTACTACGACCTATGGTGTGAGCTGTTTGCCGGAGAGGGCAATTAATAAACCCACCGTTGAAGTCCACGAAACAATAGATGAATATGAAGAAAGGATAAATGACTCAGCCGATCCACCAGCTACAAATGCTGATAACAAAACTGAGCAGGTGCAAACTAATAGTAGCGGGGGGAAGCCCAAGGAACTAATCGCCAGCAGTAACACCAGTAACGTAGGCATAACCATCAAAGCTGAAAGTACACTCTCCAAGATAAACGTTGCTTTTGAAAAAGTAGCGCTTCTATTTGAGAAGCAAAATCACTTGGATCCTGAAGAGTCCAAGCTGGAGAAGACACTGAAGCTGAATCAGCAATTGGAAGAGTGTGGTGAGCTAGAATTGGCAACCAAGTTACTTCTTATTGATCATATTCTTTATTCATGAAGGTCAACATTACTATTGGACCACTTCAAATGTATCCTGGAGGAGTAAACTCATCAAACTCTTCTGCAATAGGAAGTTTGATTAGCTTAAAATTTGGTTATTCTTTGCGTAGCGCCAAACTGTGTAGGCATGTTGATTTTTGGTACTTGTTTAGCATTATGAAGTAGGCAGCATAGCAGGTTCATTTTTTGGTTTTGTGCATGACATTAAACTTGGCTGCTAAGTGAAGGTGTTGATTAGAAGTGTTTTTTTTTGAAATTCTGATGACATATGGAATATTGTTGATTTTAGAAAATTTAAGTACATTCATATGTGATGGCAGGAATGATTTCATTGTTGTTGTTTTTTGAACCTTTATTGGCACCCATTCATCACTGATAAGCTCATTCAATCAAGTGTTGCAGCAACGAGCTAGCGTTTGGTACTGTAGTTGTGGGTAATTTAAAGCTAATTTTATCAACAATATCACAACCAACGTTTGGTACCGTGGTTGTTGGTGGTTTAAGTAGTGCTGAGCAAGGCTATCCAACATTGGGCCTCGTTTTGTGCCATCGCACAAAAAACACCTATCTGAAGAAACATCAAATCTTTCTCTCCTATATGAATATGTTGTAATATTCAACAGGTTTGAGTTCATATATTTACTATATATGAATGTGTTGTGAGCATGTTGTGCTCTTCACATGCTATTAATTTACTATCTCTTGCCTTGAAGTTATTTTTGTGCGAAAGGAACTCTCTTCGTCGATCTTCAAAAATCCCCGTCCCCTCTCTCCTGTTCCTGATCTAACAGAACCAAAAAGAGCTATTTTTGCAAAAACAGTCTAGAACAACTTGTACATGTATTGTACAACACGTTTAGCAATAAAGATTTTCCTCAATGGCTTCACAGACTAAGATGCACTAGAATCAACAACAATCCTCAACAAATGACTAAAGTATCAACCCCTTAACCTCAAGTTTGTGAGTGTCCAACTACTTTGTTCATTGTTCAGCAATATGGTACCAATAAAGAAGAATAACCAAACCATTGCTAGTTTTGAAAATGAAATCCTTATGTTTAGTCTGGAATCAGGGACATAAAACAAGTTGATGGAATTCATTTTCACAAAAGTAGGTTCGCTCAACTAACAATACAAAATGATGCAATGTATGTATGACAAGTCTACACTAATAGACACATTTTCATTCAACTATACATACTTTCATCTCGCTTAATAAACAAGTAAATAAATCGAAACAAAAAGTATTAAAATATGATCACACTTTCACCACAAATATGTTCATTAAAATGCACAGCTTCAAGGAAAACTGAATACATCAATATAAGAAAAAGAAGAAACTCTCCATTTTGTTTTTCCTCCTCCTTGTTCCAGGCTAGGGACCGACTGATGTCATCGGCAATTTAGCATAGGCGGAGTTAAAAACTTTATAATTTCTATAAGTTTAGGCCTAAACATTGTACTGCTCTATATTTATTTGCTTTGTAATGCATAAAAGTTGTTTATAGATTTTTAACAACTTGAGATCTACAACCACTAACACTGATAATAACATAACAATAACCATCTAAAACACTGATAATAATATAACAATAACCATTAGAAATACTGATAATAATGTAACAATAACAATAACACTGGAACATTGTTTCAAAAAGTAACAAACACCATAAACACAACAGCGGGTTCAAACGAAAACACAAACAAAACAAACAATATCCAATAAATAGTTAAAAATAAATTAGTTGAAGTACTAACTAACGATGCAAGATGCGGAACTAGTGGCTGGGAAGGGACGGCGATGAACGGTTTGGTCGAGTTCACCTCCGTCAATGATAATTGGGTTATCTTCAACTTGATGTATAACGCTTACTCTCCTTGTATGTGCGTGTGTACATATGAAGAGAGAACCTGGTGGACAATTTCACAAGGCGATAGCGACTGAACGACAGAGGAGGCGGGCGTCCAGCAAGTGGATTATCCATTCCGTTTTGGCGGCAAGAGGTGTTCTCAATCGAACTAGGGTTTGGTGGATGATTTTTTGTCTCTATGGATTTAGAGATATATTAGGTAAATTTATACACTAGAGTTTGGACGGTATTTTGGGTAAATCAAACATATTAAAGCTTCACTTGATGGCAAACAGTTGATTATCCGCCATTACCAAACGAGAGATAACTCTAGCTGGCAAAACCCCGACTATAGTACCAAACAACGGGATACACGTTCTGGACGAATTTAATCCCACACTGGTGCCAATAGCTGAAAAAAAGATATCCAATTACATATGCACCCTTAATCTCCAAAAAAAGAGAACAATATGTTTTAATGTTGTTGAGCAATATATGATAAATAACAATTTATTAAATAAGAAAAGAAGAACTAAATGTATTCAACCTTCACCTTGATCCGAATTCACACATAGCATTGTACTCTCTCGTAGGGTGGACCCACCATGCCCTTTCCAACACCACGCCACGCCCTAGCACGGGCAGAAAAATGAGCCCCATGCCTTGCCATAACGCGCCTATCCTATTTTGTCTTATTTTATTAAGTTTGATATTTTATAATATTTTTTAATATATAAAAAACATTATTTATATATTATTTTATTAATTTTGCTGGGCCAGGCTATGTATTATCCCATGCCCCCTCCTTCCCCGGTTATAGGGTGGCGTGGTGCGGGGGCAATACAGGACCGGTCAAAATTGCTATCCATATCCATATCTGGCGTCACTTTATTTAAAATTCCAAAAGGCAAAAGCGTGAGATTTCAATTGTGAAGCGTGGACCACTTAACTGGCAGAGCAGAACCACGCTTCATGATGTATACTTTCCAATAAAGCGTGGTTTTGCTTTTAGCTTGTCCACTTCTTCCCTCTTTCGTAATATAATTTTTCTCCTTCCATAAAGCGAATTCTCGGCTTCACTCTCCTTTTTATTATTTTATTCTTGCAATATTTTCATTACAATATTTACTTATTCTTTATTTAAATATTTCAACTTTATTTGTGTTTTAATTATCTAGACAGACAACGAAGAATGTTATAAACAATTTAAGAATTCCAAATAATTTAAGATACAAGGATGATAAACTTAAAAGATAATTAAAATAATCACACTCTTACAAACTCCAAATTACTCATTAAAGCTGGTTCTGCCTAGCGGAAGCGGAAAATTTGGCTTTACCCGCAACCGCATCTGCATAACCCGCATTCACATGAAATGCGGGCGGTTGGCGAAATAAAATGGCTACCCACGGTATTTTGCGGGCGGAATGCGAAATATAATTTTTATGGCGGGTTTCACGCCCCCACCTAACTAAAACATAAAAACGTTTGTTAATATTCTGTTTAGTTTTAGTTTCACTTATATAGAAAACTTAAGTTTTACTTTGCAGCTCCCACAGAGCGCAAACCCTTCTCCATAGTGGCGCAATACCGCCTCCCTTCCCGCTTCCCCACAACCCTCATTCGAGGTAATTCGGGCTACCCGGGCCACTATTTTTTTGGCGCCCCCTTCTTGTTTTGGTTTTGTTTATTTCTGATTTGACTTTGTATTTTTTTTTTTTTTTTTGGGAGATTGTCGTTTTTGTATTGTGTTGTCATAGCTATGTTTCTAGTGAAAGAATTATCTCATGGTTCTTGGAGATTGTCATTATAGTTTCTTTGTTTGATATCCAATTCGTTGTTAAGTGATGATGGGCAAGTTTTGAGTTTGAAGTAGTGCATGTGTGCAGAGGTAGGTTATAAACTATGTGCAAGAAGCATGGAGAAAACAATGAGATCCAATTCATTGTTTTGAATTTGAAGTAGTGCACTGTGTTAGTTTTTCTTAAGCTGGATGTTGCTTTATGCGGAATGTTGCAAATTGGATTTGATTTACAACAAGGATAGTTAGTTGATGGCAAGGGCGGCCAATGAGGCCCTAGCCTTCCCTGATCATTGGGCTATTTTTTTTATCCTTCTTGGGTCTTGGATCAATTTTAGGTTTTGCATTAGAGCTTGGATCAACAAAAAAATTTCTTTCCAATCCTATTGCTCTCAGCAAATTGACACCGCTGACTAGTTGTTTATTCCATTAAGCTTAGAAAATTGAAATTACAGTGAGTTTGCCTTTGTTATATGTTTTACTTAGCAGATTTTTCATCTTCTTTTGTTACAATTTTTGTACCAAACTTTTTTGCCTACTACTTTATTACTGAGGCTTGTGATTCATTAACAATAGACTGAAGGACCATGACGATGATTTCTAGCTTTTCATAATCGCGAAGGGTACATTGCAAATATTACTTTATTTTTGTTATCTTTATTTATGCTGATAAAATTGCTATTTTTCATGACTGTTGAACTGATAAAATTCACACTGAAAAATTATTTTCCCATCCCACCTAATTTTTAGTTGGAACTCCCTCTAAATTGTTTTTTGCCCCCTAAACAAAATTTCTACGTTCGCCCTTGGTTGATGGATTATCACAAGGATATTAGTTAGTTGTTGTTTTTTGGTAATTAAAGGTTTATATTAAAATGCCAAGTGGCCCGATTACAGATACAAAATAAATTGGGCTTGTAATTAAAGGATATTAGTTAGTTGTATGCACACATGAACAAGACTTGACCAACTTATCAAAAAAAAAACAAGACTTGACCATCATTCACTAGCTGTTTATTTGTACTTTAGTAATCACCTTTGTTCTAGTGACTTTGATTGTTCTGGCTATTCAGTAATCACCGTGAAATTTCAAGCATCCGAATTCGTG
>JAOWBN010216247.1:0-13545 GCA_028565015.1 Pinguicula moranensis
GGATTTCAAAATTTTGTTTCCTAGATGACGGTTATAGAAGCTAGAGAAGCTTGTACACAATCTTGGATGAAAGAAGCATTAGATGCATTCACTTGCCAATTCGTTCCTCTCTTGAGATCCAAGGAGGAACTCTTCCCCTCATACAGAGTCGCGTTGTGCAGAACCGATGACTTGAAACTTTGCATTGGATCGCAAACCTCAGATGAAGATGTTGATCTTTGTCTTATCAGTTGAGGCACAGAAGAGTACCTTTCTTGAAGACAATGAGCTGATAGTGTAGACGATGAAGGACGGACAGGGATGATTTGTTGAAACACTTGCTGGTGCTTCCTTTTGTATCTCCGTCCATGGTTATCAGATTTTAGTCCTTGTGGTTGATGTAAATTCATGTATGTAAAGGAAGCTACAAGTCTCTCTTCTTGCTTTGGCTGATCAATGGGAAAGAAATCTTACTACAAACTCACAACTGACATGGATGGATCACTATAATTTTTTTTGCACAGGATCTTAAAGAAAAAAGGTGATATGGATTTAAAAGACAATGCTGAAAAAGTAAATAAGACGGATTTAAGTCCCGTGTTCCCAAGAACATGCGTTCAAGTGAAGTCACGTTTGAACTCCAGCAAACGGGAGACTCACTGCACTTGTATTATACTCCTTCAACAATCCAACGTTTTACAACCTTTCAAGTTTCACCCAACAGACATCGCACAGCAATCAGAAAATGCGTCTGGTCACAACCGGAAAGAACTCCTACCGTTCCTAACCGATAGAGACTATCACTGATCCACTCACTCACAGATTCACTCTATAACAAGTTTCGGAATCCACAAGAAAATAAGAGATTTTCTCAGATGGAGAGAAAAGAAGAGAAGAGAACAAGACTCCGATGCAAAACAGAATGAACAGTAGTTATCTTTGTTTTCTCCCTCCTTCATTATTGATTGAGCAAAAATAGTAGAAATAACTCAATCGTGAGGATTCTATCAAAGAATTGTTATTCCTTTCAATTCAATTGTATTTTTTACAACGTTTGTGTATATGTCTTTTTATACAATAGGATTATATCTATATTTCTGATTTTGTGGGATGTTGTCACTATAAAGGACAAATCATTGATTTTCTTATTCTAACAATCTTCCTCAAGTTGGATCGTCGGGTCCAAGACACCCAACTTACAAAGTGCATTGTGAAGTGATTGACCTGAGACCGCCTTGGTCAAAATATCAACTAGCTGGTCTTCTGATCTGACAAACGGTAGGCTGATCATCCCACTCTCCAGCTTTTCTTTGATGAAGTGTCCATCCACTTTAATATGTTTTGTTTGATCATGTTGTACCGGGTTCCCTGGTATGCTGATGATTGCTTTATTGTCACATTTCAGGGGGCATACTCCATTGACTGGAAATCCAATTTCATCTAGGAGTTTTCGTAACCATAGTACCTCGGATAGTCCTCGAACAATTCCTCTGAATTCTACTTCTGCACTTGACAAAGCTATCACCTTCCGCTTCTTAATTTTCAGGTAACCAGGTTTTCTCCAACTATCATAAAGTATCCTGGCGTAGACCATAGATCTACAGGATTTCCAACCCAATCTGCATCAGTGTATCCCTGAAGGTCAAGGTGACCATTTTTTCGGAATATGACTCCTTTTCCGAGTGTTCCTTTGAGATACCGAACTATCCTTATGACTGCTTCCATATGATCTATCTGAGGTTTGTGCATAAACTGGCTCACAATGCCGACTGCATAGGCTATATCGAGTCTGGTATGAGAAAGATATATAAGCTTCCCTACTAACCATTGATATTTGTCACGATCAGTAGGTTTGCCCCTTTCATCAACTCGTAGCTTTTGATTGACTATCATGGGTGTCTCAGCTGGTTTGTAGTCCAGTAGTCCTGTTTCTGCTAGTAGGTCTAGGATATATTTTCTCTGAGAAATGAAAATTCCATGCTTAGATCGCAGAACTTCAATTCCTAGAAAATATTTCAGTCTCCCTAGATCATTCATCTCAAATTCCTGAAATAAGTTCAGCCGAAGTTATCGGATTTCTTCCTCATCATTACCTGTGATAATCATAACAAGTAATCAGATTCTTTTTCTTCTTCAGGAATAACGTATGATCGGAATCGCTCTGTATATAGACATATTTCTTCATTGCTATAGTAAATCTCCCGAACCAGCAACGCAGGGACTCTTTGAGGCCATACAATTACCTTCTTTAGTCTACATCCTTGTCCTTTCTTGAAGGTCTTAAAGAATCCTGATGGTGGCTCCGTGTATACTTCTTCTTGCAGATTTCCATGAAGAAATGCATTCTTTACATCAAACTAATGCAAAGGCCAAGTCAGATTTGCAGCTACAGAAAATAAGGCCATGATGGTATCAAGTTTGGCTATAGGAGAGAAGGTTTCAGCATAATCCACTCCGTATGTCTGTGTGTAACATTTGGCCACTAGTCATACCTTATATCGTTCAATCGTGCCATCTGCTCGATGTTTAAATGTAAACACCCATCTGCAACCCACTGGTCTTTTGTTGGACGGAAGCATACATGTTTCCCATGTACCATTTTCCATAGCCTGTCTCCATTCTATGTGTTCCTGTGCTTCAGTCATAGTACGCGGAATATTTGTAGCATATACTGAGGCTAAGAATGTCTGAGGTGCTACAGTGAGACTTCCCCTAACATGATTGGCCATAGGGTATGTAGAAGATCCCAGACATGCTCGGGCTCATATCTCTTCCTTGGAATTCCGCGAGTATGTCGTGGAGGTAACACATATCTTCCTTGTTGAGTAATATCAGGAGTAGATACAGGTGAAGAAGATACCTCGATATCAGGGAGCGGTGAAGTTATGGACGAGGGGCAATGAACAGGGTAGTCTATAGGTGTGGCCACTTGTTCTTCAGAGGTGACCGATGTAGGGGGAGATGTCTGCACAGATGATGTTCCAAACGAATATAGTAACCAATCTAATGGATCAGATTGTAGGGACTCCCCCTGGCTATGATAATAAAATTCTGTTTCCAGAAAGTTGGAATCCATGGTCGTATACATCCTCCGGGACCCAGGATGGTAACATTGATACCCTTTTTGATTGATTCCATAGCCGACAAACACACATTTTAGGGCACAATGATCTAGTTTAGTTTGGTCAGTTTTGGGTATGTGGACAAAAACAGAGCTTCCAAAGACCCATGGCTGTAGTTAAGGCATGTGGAATTTTTAGTAGATTAGAAAGAGTTGCCAGTGGTGTCTTAAGACCTAGGATCCGTGAAGGAAGACGATTTAATAGGTAGACAGCCGTGGCTACGGCTTCAGTCCATAGAGAATGTGGGACATGCAATTCGATCATTGAAGCTATAGTGACCTCGAGGATGATGCGATTCTTTTTTTTGGCTACACCATTCAAATGAGGTGTTTGAGGACAGGAAGTTTGGTGAATAATCCTTTTTCCCGGAAAAAATCATTCATGTCTGTATTGTGAAATTCCCCCCATTATCGGATCAAAAGGTTTGGACCTGCCATTTAAACTGAGTAAAGATCAAACTATAAAAGTCCTGTAATTTTTTAGGAACATCGGATTTATTTTTGAGAACATAAACCCAAGTCATTCGGGTGCAATCATCTATGAAGAGGACAAAATACTTGAATAAGCTATTATTAGAATTTGGGACAGGTTCCCACACATCAGAATGTACTAGGCTAAATGCAGAGTTCATACAAGTATTTGTAGAAGGATATGATTGTCTATGACACCTAGCCAGAATACATGTCTCACACGAAAAATTATTCTTATGAGAAAACAGGTTTGGGAATAAAATTTTAAGATACCCAGCCGATGGATGACCCAACCGTTGATGCCAAAGTAGAATCGTATGATCAATCTGCCCATGTGCAACTGCAATAGATCCTTGTCGTATGACTTCATCCACATAGTATAGGCCACCGCGCTCAGTGCCACCCCCAATGATCTTTCCCGTCCGGATATCCTGGATAAGATAGAACGAAGGATACATCACGACCATGCAATTTAACTCTCTGGAAACATGGCTGACAAATAATAATTTGCATGAAAGTGATGGAATAAATAGATAGTTCTTAAGTTTATGAGTCGGGGATAGCTCGATAAAGCAAGCCCCCTGAACTGTGGATACTCCTCCATTAGCTGTCTGTATAGTGGACTTTTGCGGTGGGGAAGATGAAGTAAAATCAGTCAGATAATAAGTCATTGTATCAGTGGCCCCACAATCAAGTATCCAATTATCATTTTTGTGTAGTTGGGGTGCTTGTGTCATGTATGCTACACTTATGATGTAGTGGAGGACTACGATACATGCGTGGTATGGAACCTGCCGCCAAAATAAGGAGACCATGAATCATCTCTTGCTGCATTGTCAATCTGCCTATGTGATATGATATGAGCTATACAGGTGGTTTTATATCATTATGGTACCACCTAAACTGTCTTGGGACCATTTTGAACAGCATTGTGCATTAGTGAGAAACAAAGAAGGGATAATGCTATTTTTGTAGGAGCCTGACTTATTTGAGTACATTAAAATAGGGCAATTTTCTAGGATCAGTCGATGGACTCGAGAGTGATGGCAGAAGGGATTATGGTACGTGTGTGGACTTGGATGTATGGTTGGGGAGGCATAAATGACAAGGTATTGTGTCAGAGCCCCTCTAGATTGTGTAAGGTTTGTGTTTTGATAAACCATCTTGTAATTGAGCACTTTTGAGTGAAATTGGAGTATGAATGCAAGTGTGTAACAGAAAAAAAAAAAAAAAAAAAAAAAAAAAAAAAAAAAAAAAAAAAAGACAACTTTTTTCATTTGCTTCATTTTTTTTTTTCAAACTTTGTTTTTGTAGAGTAGCTGCAAGAACCATGCAATACATGATAAAACTCGATGACTCATACAAATCATGAGGACTTGAACATTCAAGTTCTTTTTAAGAAGACTTTCATAGATGGCAAAATAGACATTCATCATGATACCCTTAATTTTTTTCAAATGAGTTCATCCTCCCCTCATATCAATCAGACTAGGAAACTTTAGTGATTTTCCACTACACAACTAGCATCCATAATCTTCAACAAAAAGGAAAAAGACACCCTAAGTAGCAGCAAACCATTTCCGCAATCAATGAAAGTTGTTGGGCCTAATACTAATTAGGCTCATATTTCTATTCTAAATATAATGTTAGCCCTAGTGCAAATGAAGTAATACAAATAGGTAATAGTTTTAAAAATCTTCATCACTTCTCTTCAAGAAAGAGAGAGGCAGTCAAGTAGCTTTTCTTCTCTCATTTTCATTTTCATCTTCTTATTTTGATAGCTTTCTCGAGGCCATTTCCCAAGCCACCGTGGGATTTTAGGGTTTAGGGTTTAGGTATAAGAGCAGGAACAAGGCTTAACCGCCGATTTCCTTGCTAAATTTTGAGATGTTTCCGATGATCTACTTTATCTTTCCTTTTTTTTTATTTTCTAGAAGAAATTGCTCTTTTTTTTTGTTTTGCCTTTGTATTTCTGTTTTTTTTTTCGGTTTTCGGTTTTTTGTCTTCACTCTTCTTCATTTTTTTATTTATTATTTTCTTTCAAATCTGTATAGAACTGGTTTTAGTTTCCTATTTTACTGCAGATCCGACCAAGCTAGACGCGCGTGACCGCTACGCGCCACTATCAGGTTCTGGGACGCCATGTCCCCAACATCGCCAAAAACTCCAATGCCACTGTGGAAAAATTTAGGTTTGGGACACCGTGTCTCCAGATCTCACTACAAATTAATTTTGGTGCGAAGAACAGAGGAGAATGATGCCGAAGAAAAATTCTCCCCGCACAGGTTTAGAAATCGCGCGGAGCATAAACCCTAAACCCTAAAGAAAAGTGGCTGATCGGTTCTGTAATTTTTTTTGGTCATGTTATCTTTGTACAAAAAAAGCTTGGGTTGTTCCCTGCTGGGCCAGGATCTTAATGTTGGGTAGTTCATTGCTGGGCAGGACTTTTGCTGGGCCAGGACCTTATTGTTGTTGGGCTGTTCACTGTAATCTATGTATGTCATCCAATCTTCACATGGTTTCACCATGTAAAGATTGAGGTGGAGTGTTGGGCATAATACTAATTAGGCTCATATTTATATTCTAAATATAATGTTAGCCCTAGCGCATATTAAGTAGTATAAATAGGTAGTAGTTGTAAAAATCTTCATCACTTCTCATCACGAAAGAAAGACGCAGTCACGCAGCTTTTCTTCTCTCATTTTCATTTTCATCTTCTTATTTTGATGGCTTTCTCGAGGCCATTTCCCAAACCATCGTGGGATTTATAATGCCTAGTCAAAAGCAAATGTTGTATCATTCACTTCCCACATTCTCGCAAGAGATGTAAGAGAATAATAATTGATTCTCCATACCACATTGCCTAGCTATCCATTATTATGAATCAAACACTCAAGTTGAAGCCAACATAGAATCAATGACTCCCAATGAACTAACAACTTTAGATACCCCTGAGATTAACTCATCATAATTAATTCACATTCACCAAAGTTGATCTAGCTAAGGTATTCGATATCCAATAAGTTTAACTAAGCAAATGATACATTTACGAGTTAAGTACAAGCAAGAATAGGATAACTAACTTATAAGAAAATGAATGGGATAAATAAGCAAGAAAAGGAGAAAAACAAACTAAAAGATTGCCAAAAGAATAGAAAAACATGAAATTTTAGATAAATCCCCCTAAATGTAATCAACATTGGTGCTCCAATGTTTAGCAAGGAGTGAGGTAAATGACACAATAACAATGGGAACTAAAAGCAATAAACCAGAAAAGATAAGAAAAATTGGTGCTCCTATAAGAACAATAAACCAGAAGAGAAAAACATGAAATTTTAGAGAAATCCCCATAAATCTAATCAACATAGGTGCTCCTATAAGAAGAAAAATTCTATCATGACTCTGGCGTGGAGGGTGGAAATGGTACCATGCATTAAACTGGTCGAGCAGCTCTTGAATATCAACCCTAGAGAGAAGAGATATGAAAAACAAATATAAGAACATAAAGACGCGAAAACATCTCAAAGATCAATCCATAGCTATGCAACATATAAACCATATAAATGATAACTGGGTGTGCATGAAAAGGTGGTATGAAGCATAGAAGCATCTCACTCCTTGAGCGAATACGAAAATATGATAAGTTCATGTGCAATAAATTGATACATACTCAATAAATCATGAACTAAAGTCAAGTATCGTTAACTTAGGCCTAAACAACCGTTCTCCCCAAAACAAAAATTTCATACTCGAGACAATGTTCTGTTGAACTCTCAACCTCTGTTATTAGTTCAAGGTTCTCACTCAAGGAAATCGTTGTTGCAAGCTGAGATGGAAGCAGTACAATCAGCCTCATGTAATGCCATACAGCAAACATAAACAAGGACTGTGAAGAAAAACGTTGGGCTGGCTAGTATTAGTGAAAATGCGACTTTTACTCATTTGGTTGATTTGCAGCGTGATGAACAGGTGGATGGTGACTGGCCGTTCGATGTGCCCTGATCATACGGTGGATAAAGGAGACGTCTTCTTTTCTCTTTCCTTTAATGATTTACTTAGTATAAAAGTGCTTATGCGCATTCTGTAAATTATGACGGTTATTCATTTGTAAAACTTGAGTTCTAGCGGTTAATTGAAAACAGAGGAATTGCCTCAGCTTATTTACTCTGTTGCTCTTCGATTTTATGATCATTTCTGCAAATCAAGATGGTATCGGAGCGTGTTTCGATTCTGTGTGTGTAGTTTGTTGATATACTCCGATCGGATTGTGAAGCCCTAGCCGATCGGTTTGATCACTGTTTTGGTCATAAATAGGGAACAACGAAGCAAACAAGGAACTAGAGTTGCTTGCGATGAAATGCAGCTTGTCTCTATATTGTTAAATGAGTCGAATTTCTTGCTATGGAAGAGTGCCATGGTGTATGCGCTTGAAGCTAAGATGAAAATAGGCTTCATAGATGGACATTAAAGAAACCGAGTGAGGATTCGATCTTGCATTTGAAATGAAAAAGAGCAAATAGCTTGGTTTGCCCTTGGCTGCGTGGATCAATGACTCCAACAGTGATCAAAACATATATGTTTGTGGTGGATGCACGAGTTATGTGGTTGAGTTTAGGGAGGAGATTTGGAACTACAAATTTGCCTAATCTTTTTTATTTTAAATGGAATATGGCTATGATACGACAAGGTAGTGAAAGTGTATGTGATTTTTTTGGAAGACTTCAAGTGATGTGGGATCACTATGAGCAATTGAGACCTACTCCTTACATTGAAGGAGAAGTGGGGGATATGTTGGCTAAGCGAGATGTTGAGGACAAAATTATGGTGTTCTTAATGGGGCTAGATGATGTGATGAAAGTGAAAGGGGGCATATTCTCAGAATGTGTCCTTTACCTAACATGGACATGGTTTATAATATCATTACGTTTGCTGAAAAACAGAAGCAAGTGAGCATTAGCATGGCTGCAGCTCATGAGGGACAAAATGCAGTCATGATGGCGCGTGGTGGAAACTGGAACAAAGGCAGCAGTAGTACTGTGAGGGGTGATAAACAACATCTGAAATGCAATCATTGTTCCAAACCAGGACATGTCATTGAATAGTGTTACAAGCTAAAAGGTTATCCGGATGAGAGGAAAAATTACAAGGGGCATTTGAAGTGTGCACAATGCACTAAAACAGGTCATACCATTGATGAGTGTTACAAGTTGAAAGGATACCCTGAAGAATACTTTGATCAGAAGAAAAGGCCTAAACATAATGGTTCAGCCACTGCAAATTGTGTCATGGCTCCTGACAGTGACATGTATGGATATACTCCATTGGATTCTACTGGAGAAGGTTCAAAAACCTTGTATTCAATGCTGGAAAATATGCAGAGAGAGATTCAGAGGCTGTCTATGGAAAAAAATTCAGTGGAGGGAGGAAGAAAAATGATGGTGAACATGGCACATTTTGAGGATTTTGCAGGTAACAAATCTTTTAACTCACTTTGATCCGTTAAGGCTACTGACATTTGTAACACATAATGGATATTGGACATCAGAGCAACCAATCACATGTGTATCAACCATGATTTGCTTATGAATTCGCACGCCTTTAATTCATTAACACCGGTATGGTTGCCTGATGGAAGTACTAAGTCGGTGAGATACAGTGGTGATGTGATTCTATCTGATGAAATACACCTGAAGTCATGTCTTTACATGCCTTGCTTTAAGTACAATTTGTTGTCAGTTAGGAAGTTGGGGAAGACTACATGAATTTCATTTCATTTCTACCCCAATCACTGTCTGTTGCAGAACCTTAAGCAGAAAAGAATTGTTGCAATAGCTCATGTGAAAGGAGAGTTGTACATTCTAAATGAGGCATCACTTAGTTCAGCTGCAGTGGATAGAGGAGAAGCGGAATTCAAATCTTGTATGTATGATGTAAATTCTGCTCGAATCATAATTCAAATCTTGTATGTATGATGTAAATTATGCTCGAAAACTGATTTTAGAAAACATAGATAGTTTTGAGGCTTGTAATGTCATAACTCCTGGCCTGCTACATAATAGACTTGGTCACCCTTCGTTGGATGTAATGAAACATCTAAACTTTCCATTTGCAAATGAAAGTGTGAAGATGAATATTGAATCATGTCCTATTCGCCCTGTGTCTAAACAAACTCGGTTGCCTTTTACTGATGCTTTACACAGGTCTGCTGATTGTTTCGATGAGTTTCATACAAATGTTTGGGGCCCATATAAACTGCCATCCATTACCCGGTGTAGTTACTTTCTCACTTTGGTGGATGACTTCAGCAGGAGCACTTGGACATTCTTGTTCAAAACAAAGGATCAGGTTCCTGAGTTACTTGAAACCTTTCTACTGATGGTGAAGACGCAGTACAATAAGTCAGTTAAGATTCTCAGAACAGACAATGGCAGTGAGTTTCTCAATGACAGATGCCAGAGACTTTTCCGCAGCCATGACATTCACCACAAACGTACTTGTCCCTACACCCCTCAGCAAAATGGTGTAGTGGAGAGGAAGCATCGCACTTTACTTCATGTGGCCAGAGCTCTGCTTCATCAAGCTGGTTTACCAAGATCATTTTGGGGAGAGGTTGTGTTAACAACAACTCATTTACTCAAAAGATTCTGACTAAGCTGAAAATCTTTGGCTGCAGCTGTTATGCAGTGGATCACAGACATATCAAAGATAAGCTTGATGCCAGGTCCTTAAAAGAATTTTTTGTGGGGTATCCATCAGGACAAAAGGGGTACAGAGTGTACTTGCCAGAGTTCAAGAAGATCATAGTCTCTAGAGACGTCAGATTTGTTGAACAGGAGTTTCCATCTATTGCTGATTGTGATGATGCAGATTACTTACCCGCTTGTGTGCCTTGGACTAGGCATGATACAAGTTTTGATGAGCCAACTCCAGCACACATGCTTGACCTTACATCAGATCAGACTCAAGTGGACATTCCTGCAAGACCTGCTGAACTAACAAATGTTGAGAATTCTGTTGAGGATTATACTTTAGATATTGATCATGCCTCACCTGTTCCTGCACATCAGCCAACTTCTGATCATGGTCTGTATGGCAGTAACAGGGCCACTCATCCACCTGCCTGGCTTAATGATTTCTATGCTCTATCCACACAGGATAGTTCATCAACATAAGGAACCACAAGACATTCGCCCTCTAATAACACATGCTTATTTTCAGCCTCACACTATGCCTTCAATGCCAAGCTAGCTACTGTCAGTGAACCAAAAGGATACACACAAGCATTGCAGCATATCCAATGGATCACAGCAATGAATGAGGAGCTGGCAGCCTTGGAGGAAAACAGAACCTGGAATCTTACTACACTATTGACTAGGTGTTCGGTAAGGGTGGCTTGTGCACCTAAACGGCTAATGGTAAATATTGAATAAAGTGCATAAACAAGAAACAATCCCACTTAGAATCTTCAATTAAATTAAACACACATTAAAAAACACCAATGTGGGCAAGTTCAACTAAATACTCCCAAAATATTTCTTAGCCAATCATATCCATGGTAAAAGTATATTCCAGATAAACTAATACACATTCCATAAACATAATAAGTCAAAGCAAGTAAGAAGTTCTTCCCTTTGACAAAGTTGACACCACCAATGAAACTCCAAGGTAGGAAGCCCAAAAGCTTGTGGGAGAGAATCCTTCTTCTCTTCAAAATGAAAAGCCCTGAGTCCTACTCTAATCTAAGCTAAGAAAAAATTCTAGTGTTTGGATCTTCAAATCCTACTTCAAAACCCTAACCAAGTCCCCTCCTTTCATTTGAGACTCCAAGCCCCTTTAAAGGACTGAAGTAAATGATGGTAGAAGGGGGGTTTCTCGTGGAGATTTTCAACTGCGCCATAGAATAACATATAGGAGAATCAGGTATCTGGGTAGTCAAAACAAGAGGTTTAGAAAAGGATATGAACCGTGCCATCATGAATTGCTTAGGCTTGAAGATATGGTATTTTGATCAAGTGATGATTACATAAAGAGGTGGAGTCGGTATAGCAACGATGGTACCAACATCTAAGGACGGAACAGAGGTGCCAGGATTGAATGGAAGGCAAGGAATAAACTAAAGAAGAAATAGAGGATAATGATGAACCAAAATTTGGCGTTGGGGATGATTGTTCAAGATAAAGGAATTCATCAGGAACAGACGGAGACACCTGAGAGGAACACGGTGTAGGATTCAGAGATAAGTGTAAACAAGAGGTGTAGGAGCTGATGACAAAGATAGAGGAAGAACGGCTAGCGCTGAATGATGGCCAAAGTTTGTTCGACTGGAAAATAGCGTCTTGAAAGAAACATAAAATGACGAGATAAAAGAATGCACTCAGCTGAGACCTTGAGACATTAAGTAAGTTGTGTTGTTGGCTGTAACCCAGAAAAAACACAAAGTTTGGAGCGATAGTCCAATTTATGGGAATTAAAAAAAAAGCCCAAAAGTAAGAAGCATCTATGGGGGTAGCTTTTGGAGTGCTTTTGGTGGTGGCAATTTAATAATTATTTAGAAGTTTAAATTTTAGGCATTCTTACCCTCATAAAGAATTCAATATTCCAAAAATATCCATGGTTATTCAAAAGACTTGCTAGAGCTCAAGCAAGACAGAAGAAACGAATTATGTTCATCGCCGACCATCTTTACAACATTCAGGTGTGCTTGCAATTATTTTTCTTAAATTGACATGTGACATTTCTCAAACTAATAGAACCCAAACAAAAACATACATGAATGCTTGTTGATGGGTGAAAGAATACAATCCGGATTGTAGAGATGAGAGCAAATCAGTTGATTTCAATTGATACATAATTTCAGTTTATGAAAGTGGAAGAAAACAGAGGAGACAAGAGGCAGAGGAGATTTGGGAAGAAAACCATAAGTTTCTTGAAGAACTTAATTTGAGGATATTTTTGTCACTTCTCAATTATAAGTTAAGAAAAATAACTTTTGAAATAATAATCTGCAAACACTGTATTTGTGACTTTTGTTGTACCAAAGCATATTTTGCCAACACTTTCCAGCTTCTTCATAAAAGCTCTTTTTTTTAAAATACCTTTTGAAAAGCTATTTCTGCATTGGCATAAGAATTTGCAAACACCCCTTTAGTGGCACCAAAATCAGATACCAATTGTCATCCACCGGGGCTGGCAGACCAGTGACGTATGCAAACATCAACAATGAGGTACATTGATAGGCTTAATCGAACTTGTAAAAGCACTGAGCCTGTTTATGCATACCCAAGGGTGTTAAGGATTTCTCAATTAGATAGATAATTATTAATTTTATTGAGATTAGGATTTGTTTTTTTTGGGTGATTAAAGTTGTATTAATTAAAAAATTTAAATGGCCCAGAATATTACAATTTAAGCCCCTGGTGGGCCCAGATAAGTTTAAGATTGGGCCAGTTTCAATTTTGGACCCGGCCCATTAAGGGCACATCTAATTTCAAAAAAAATAAGCCCATTTTTTAACTCAATTCTGTCTACCTTAAGGAGACAAATCTCCTCGAACTACACAAAACCTACTGCGCTAGAAAAGTTCCGATGCGTGCACGGATACAGAAGTGCACGTGGGTGGAGGGGCATGCATGGGTGGTGGGGTGGCGCATCAGCACTGGATGCATGCCGGCTCGTATTTTCAAAATGGTTGTCATTAGCTCCCCCATTCGGCGTTGGCAATCGGGGCCTCAAGCATGGAGGTGACAGTGGACGACGCATGGGTGTGGATCTGGACAAAAAATAGGGAGAGGCGATAGCCTCTCTCTCGGGCTGAGACGCAATGGAGGAGTGGCCGGTGGTCTCTAGCTTTCTAGATCTGAGAGTAGGCGACGGGCCTCGGCGTCATAGGTGTGTTATTAAGTTAGATAGAGATACAAAGGGACCCATAGCATTATTCTCTCCTATAATCAAGGAGATCTAGTCAATCCTATAAT
>JAOWBN010216258.1:0-25391 GCA_028565015.1 Pinguicula moranensis
TTCTTGCCAAGAAGATAACAGAACTTGGTTATTCTTGCTTCTATATCCATGCAAAGATGCTTCAAGATCATCGAAACCGAGTTTTTCATGACTTCCGCAATGGTGCCTGCAGGAACCTTGTCTGCTCTGGTATGATCTTTTCGAGTCCATTAACTTTTTATTTGATACTGCTGAAATCTGTCATTTTAGTTCAATGATGTGAGATTGACAATATTAGGATTAACAAGTTGTTCAATGATATCTTTTAAATTATTCATTTAATTTACCTGTACAGGGTAAATTATGCATTACTGGTATATTATGCACATGCCTTCTTAGATGTTTGCTATGTGAGCATTGGACTTCCCTCTGTTGGATTTATCTTACATGCAGTTGTTAATGTTCGATAAAATATGAGTTAGCTTCTGAATGGTAATATCATTGAGTTATCATAGTAGCAAGTTTAACTATCAAAAAAATATAGTAGCAGGTTACATGACTTTTAACCGGCCATTTGATCATAACCTCATTTGGTACTTCTTTATTTTCCTCATACGTCATTCTTATTTGGTTTAACGTTTCTCGCGCTACAAAATTGCAGACTTGTTTACCAGAGGAATAGATATTCAAGCTGTGAATGTTGTCATCAATTTTGATTTTCCAAAGAATTCAGAAACATATCTGCATCGGGTAAGTTGCATAAATTTTAAGTTAATGTTTCATGTTTTGGGATTTCTTATATATGTTCATGTTTTGGGATTTCTTATATATCATGTTTCGGGATTTCTTATATATGTTCATGTTGTGTGTAGGTAGGAAGATCCGGCAGGTTTGGACATCTTGGTTTAGCTGTCAATCTGATCACCTATGAGGACCGCTTCAATTTGTATGCACGTTGCTTCATGCCTATGAGTTTTCAATTGGCTGAAATTTCTTTAGATATTTATCTTCATTCCCAACGTCGTATCTTCTCTCAGGTATAGGATTGAACAGGAATTAGGAACAGAGATCAAGCAGATCCCTCCACAGATTGATCAAGCCATATACTGCCAGTGATTTATGGTGACTGCTGGTAAGAGCGGGGAGTTACAGACAATCCAACATCGTCTTGATGCCAGTAAATACACATTTGTTCATTAACTGTTTTACTTGCAATTGTCCTGTTAATCAACCCTTCAATATTTTTAAGTTTCAACAATTTTTTGAAATGATTGTACCACGTCATTTGCAAACAAAAGTTCTTTTACCAATATAGAGCATTTTTTTCCGTATTTCTTCGTAGCTGCTTATATATACATATATGCAAATCTGGCAGATACATCATGGCGGAAGAGGGAGATGCTTCGAAGCTATGAAGCCAGTGTGGGGGAAGACGTTGTACGACTCCAGTGGCCATTGCACCTTCTTCTTTATTCATTCCTTCAAGGTTAAGCTGAGTTATTTGCATTTTTGTGTATGTCCGATGCCTGAAGAAAGTAAAAAAAAATAATAATAATAAAAAAAATAAAAAAATAAAATCAGTCTGTTCCTTTCAGGTTAACAGTTGGACCAACCAACCACCCCCCTTTAGAAAGAAAAAGAAAACCAAAAAAGAGGAGATTGTTTTTATAACGGTGTTGTGGACAGGATGTAGACAAGAGAATCATTGATTTGTACGGGGACTTGGTTAATATTAAGGTTTCTTCATCTTTCTGTGTGCATTTGAGCTTGATGTTTGGTAATGTTATTCTTCTGATCCATGTTTCCGTGAGTTGGTGGCAGCAAGAGCTACAGAATTTCAGGATTTGTCGTCCGTCTGTTGGTTGCCACAAAAGAATGACTTGCGGATTGTTTTGGAGTGTTTGCCAAAAGCGTACCACCTTGCCCCTAGTTGCCTGCTTTAAACAGTCAATTCTCTTTATCTATTAAATATCCATACGCTCAAAAGAAATATAAATGCCAGATAGTATTCGGACGATGACTTCTAATTCACTTTGCAACACCAGATCCAGCATTCACGAGCTTGTTTACTTTTAAATATCCAGCAGTTTCTCTTCTGAATATTTTTTCTCCTTGGGTACTCTCTTCTGAATAATTATGGCTTACCTTCTGATCTGAATTGCCCATGTAGTGAGTGTTTAGTTAGTATCCCATAATTGGTCGTTCACTAAGGCCCCGTACGGTTTGGGGTATTAGGGGTGGGGGATAAAGGAAATTGAATAAGTTGTAATTAGTTTTTGATTGTAAATGTATTTTATTACGGATTTTTTAGAGAACTCTTTCACATCAGCTTGTAATCAGTATCAATTTACTCATTGACCTATTGCATACTTACATTGTCATCCCTATTAATTACTAGTGCTCCAAGTAGAGTTGGACGGTCCGGTTGGCCCGGCCTGGATTTCTAGAACCGCTCTTGAACTTTCTGGGGTCTGTTAAATAAGCCCGGCCCTCCGGTTTGCGGTTGGACCTCCGGTTCGATTACCCAGTTTGTTCTTTCCGGTTTCGAACCGGTTCCGATATAATTAAACCTTCAGTTTGTGTTTCATTTTTTAATTAAATATATATATAAATTATATTTTTAATAATTTCTTTTTTAAAAATGACTATTTAAAATATTTTGTTATATAAATTTTTAAGTTTATATAAATTTTGTAAGTTATATAATGTTTACAAGTTGTATAAGTTTATATAAATTTTATAATTTATATAAATTTATATGTTTAATAGGTTTATAAGCTATATGAAGTTAAGTTATATAAGTTTTTAAATTATATAAAGTTTATAAGTTATATTAAGTTTATAAATTATGTAAGGTTATAAGTTATATAAAGTTTATAAGGATATAATGTTTATAAGATATATAATGTTTGTCAGATATATAAAGTTAAGGGTTTACGGTAATGATTTAAGATTTAAAGTTTAGAATTAGGGTTAAGGGTTAAAGTTTAGGGTATAGGTGTAGAAAAAATAAAATAAAAAACTAATTTTCATTTTTTGAAAAAGAGCAGTTTGGCTTGCTTTTTCGCGGACTGACCATTGTCTCGGTGGGCCAATGTAACTTTTCCCAAAAAAATATTTAATTATTTTTGTATTTGAATAATAATATTGTCTTATTTATTAATTGGAATTCTAATGTTTTATTATTATTTATTATCTTAATAAATTAATTAATTATAAAAATAATTTTTTGGCCGGATTTTTATAGGTGTGACCCGAGGGTCCGACCTTTGGTCAAACCGCAAGTTTGGTTTGGAAAAATTCGGAAAGACCCAACAGGCTGACTATGGGGTTGGTTAGAATGTCTGCCCCGGCTGTTGCGGGCCAATGAAAACTCCAACAAATCCTATCTCGGCTAACTTGCGGGTCGTAGACTTGACGGTCGAGCCAACATTCAGGGCCGTTCGTGGTCTGATTCAATCCGCGGGCTATTTTGCTCACCTCTAGCTCCAAGCTTTCCCAAAACTCCCAAGCTTTTTATTCTAATGTTGTTGATGTTGATACCCTAAGGACAATCATCTTCGGCATTTGTATTAAAATTTTAATGTTGTATATGTGATTATTTTCATATATATAGTAGCCTTTATTATTTGATTATTTACTTGTTTTATTTATAATATTCAAAATAGTAAAGCGTAGTGTGAAGTATTTTGACATTTTTTCCCAATTATTTGTCAACAACATTCTTATATTCTCTGAACTTTTCAAAGTATTCGGATAAGTACTTCGTTAAGTACATGAAATCATTCCCGAATGATCGTCCGTGAATGTTATAAAATATGAGAAACCACCTATAGACTAGTCAACATTAGACCACATGCATCGGTATGTAATTGTCCAAGCAACTCCGTAGATCTTTCTTATTTTCCCTTAAAATGAGTTTTAGTCATTTTACCTTGCAGGCAAGACTTACGATTCTGAAATGATTCATAATCAAATGAACTCAAAAGACCATTTTGGCACATTTTGGAAATGTGATATTTGTCTACATGACTAAGCCTACAGTGCTAGAGGTATGAAGGACTTACGTCTTTTATACTTGTATCTACATTAAGTATTGATTCATATATATTCAAAACATAATGATCATTGATACTTGGAACCTCACAATACCTAACTTCATTTTTCAAAATAGTTCATATATTATTTTGTTGAAAAATGGAATATCCTTAATTGTTTAAACAATAACAATTATAAAGTTCTAATACGAGCTCATTGGGCAATTTGAGATAGTAGGTTCCGATTGTCGGAGACATAACGCTTGCTCAATGGTCCTATTTGAAGATCTACTTCTCTTTTTGTCACTAATCTATTTCGCTTCAATCCCTTCGAATTATTGCAAATGTGAACAGGGGATCTGGTATCAAATACCCAAACATTAGAAGAAAATGTAAAAAGTACGTCAATCATGTAGATACCTGGTGAAGATGCTTCCTTAAAGTTTCTTCAAAGATTCAAGATAATCTTTGCAGTTGCGTCTCCGGTGGCCAAATTTGCTACAGTGGAAGCAAGTGTCTTTTTCAAGTTTCTTGTCCTTTTTCACTCAACCGTACAATCTACAATTAAATGATGTATCGGAGAGGAGAATCGTACCTTACTAGATATTGTACGATTGATGATGAGTCGTGCAAGTCTTTTGAAATTCTTTTGGGGCTTTGCCTTAAATACGGCACCGCTATAACTCAACTGTGTTCCTTCTAAATTGGTTGATACCACTCCATACGAGATAAGGATGGGTAAGTAACCAAACCTCAAATATTCGAGAATTTGGGTATACCCTGCTTGTGTGAAGCGGGCTGAATCAGACAAGCGGGAAGCTATAAGTTCTTTTTGGTAGGACATCCAAAAGATTGTCTTGAATATTATTTTTATAACCCCGTTGAGCAAAATGTGTTTGTCTTAAGACATGCCATCTTTTTAGAAAGAGAGTTTACACTAGAAGAGGCAAATGAGAGTAAAGTTGAACCTGAAGAAATTCAAGATCCACAACCAAGCACCGACCAAGTGATGGAACAAGAGCAATTGTTTCAATGAGATGAGATAATCAAAGAAGCTCAAACACAAGGACCTCATAGGTCTGATAGAGAACATCGAGCCCCTGTTTGTGATGGATTCAACCTAAACAAACAATATTCATCATTGATGATAATTAACCTACCGACTACGAAGAAGTCTTGTCTAGTGTAGACAAAGACAAATGGCTAGACGCCATGAGTTCTGAAATGAATTCCATGTATGTCAACAAGTTTTGGACCTTGGTTGATTCGCCTGAAGTGATTGTTCCTATAGGGTGTAAATTTTCAAAAAGAAAACTGACATGGATGATAATGTGATTACCTATAAGGCTAGACTGGTAGAGGAAGGATATCGTCAAAAGCAAGGAATTGATTAAGACGAAACCTTATCTCCAGTTACGATGCTTAAACCCATCAAGATATTGTTTGCTATCGCGACACACTATGATTATAAAAATGGCAGATGGATGTCAAAATGACATTGCTTAACGGGAATTTATTAGAAGAGGTGTATATGATACCTCAAAGTTTTAAATCCGATGATCAATAAAGTGTGCAAACTTTAGAGATCCATTTCTGGACTCAAACACGCATCGCGAAGTTGGAACATCAAGTTTGATGAAGCAATCAAAGAATTTGATATCATCATAAATCCCGATGAAGCTTGTGTATATAAGAAAGTTGACAAAGATGCAAAGGTTTTCCTTGTGCTATATATAGATTGACATATTACTCATAGGAAGCGACATTCTAATGCTTCAGCTCGTGAAGCTTAGACTTTCCAAGAAATTATCTATGAAAGACTAAGGAAAAGTAACCTATATTCTGGGAATAAAGATCTTCAGAGAGATCTAGAAGGCTGCTGGGTCTATCCCAATTAACATACATAGATGAAGTATGAAAACGATTTAGCATGGATCAGTCGAAAAAAGTGTTTCTTCTGATGGGGGCACAATATACATCTTTCAAATAAGATGTCACCAAAAATTGATCAGGATAAGATCCTCATGCAGAAGATATTGTATGCCTCAACTATTGGATTTATCATGTATGTTATGCTATATATGGGAACCGATGTCTCCTATGCTCTTTGTGTTACGAGCAGGTTTGAATCCAATCTTGGTGAGAAACATGGAATAGCTGTGAAGAGCATTTTGAAACACCTTAAAAGGTCTACGGACTTGTTCTAAGTATACAGGGATTCATATTTAGAAATAAAATAATACACGAATGCAAGTTTACAAACTGATGTAGACGATTTTACGTTACAGTCTGGACACGTGTTTATCCTAAACGGAGGTACGATGGTTTGGAAGAGTTCTAAACAAGAAACAATTGCGAACTCTGAAATGGAGGCTGAGTACATTGCTGCTTCAGAAGCTTCAAAGGAAGTCGTTTGGATCAATAAGTTTATCGAAGAACTTGGTGTGGTTCCTTCTGCTACAACACCCATCAGTATCTTATGTGATAACACAAGTGCAATGACATAAGTTGAAGAACCACGGTCTCATCAAAGATTCAAAAATGTAATGAGAAAGTTTTATTTGATTAGAGAAATCACAGAAAGGAACGATGTAAAGGTAGATAATATCCCTTCGGTGGCTAATGTGGTTGATTCTTTGACTAAGGCATTATCCCAGACTAGACATGAACAATATGAAAAAACACTTGGTTTTAAGAGAATGATAAGTATTATGCCCTAAGGTCAATCACCTTGAGCCTTTGTATTAATAATTTAATGTTGTATATATGATTGTAACAACCTTTATTATTTGATTATTTACTTGCTTTATTAACCCTAAGCCTAAACCCTAAAACTCTAATATACTGTGTACATTGTGGATTGTGGATTTATAGCATTTCAAATAGTAATGCCTAGTGTTGATAACTTAGAGTGTATCACAAATAAATGTGATAATGCATTTAATACGGATAGGTTGGCATATTCTAAGCCAATTCCTTTTGAAGGAAATAGTTTATCTCATCAACTATAGTGTAGAGACACTTAAGCTAGAAACATGGATGCTTGTAGACAAGTACATCGAATAGACCCACATAGAGATCACCGTATTATTGATGGTTAATACTTTTAAGAATAGTGAGTGTAAGTGATCCTTAAACTTTAGATCACCACTTAGAGATCTTGAGTATGTAGGTCTCTCTTTGATTCAATCCGAAGTTACATTGTAAATGGGTAACAATGGATAGTTTTGGGAGTGGTTTGAAGTACGAAAGAATTGTGATTGATCAATAAAGGATTCATCGCTCCTAAAATGTTTGGAGTCGATATCCCTATGGCCACTTGTAAGAAGTCATGAAAGCCTTTGAATAGCACAAATTTAATTATAAAAGAGTTTTTAATTAGACTTTAATAAACATGACTTCCGATATAAGAAATCTTTTTTTATATTTACGAGAATAACAAATAACTTCAATATACAAGATTAACATTATTCTCGCTCAACCAATGGTCACCAGATTCAAATCATGTGAAATTAGTCCCAACTCAACTTTTACATAGCGCTTTAGATTTCTACAATGGGTTGTCATTTTGAATCATTAAGTCGACACTCAAACACGAAATATTTTGTCATTTGTGTTGTCTTATTTAGTCGTTCAAGTTAACACATTGAGGCAGGGGCACTTCAGTCTTCCTTCACCTAATGTTGTTCAACATTCAACTTTCCTCTGTACTCGACCTATTGTCTCGCAATCTATTATTTCGTCATAGAATTTCATTGAACTCCAATTATTCGCTCCACTATTGAAATGTGCTATTTTGCTAACACAATTAGGGTTGCTTATTCGTTTATCGATCACCGAACCAAATAAGGTTCAGTTATGATTTTTCATAACCAAATTGAGTAATTAAAAAATTTGGTTATTCGGTTATCAATTCGATTTTCGGTTAATCAAAATAACCGAATATTTTTTAAAATTTATTTAAGATTTTTTTTTATTTTATAAAAAATTTATTGACGAAAATCTTTTTTTCTATCTAATAAGACTGAGGGCATGTTTTGTACCACTATTTTTCATATTATTTTTCTCATTCTCATTTTTTCCAGATTATTTTAAAAACAATGTTTTCAAACTCCACTTCTCCTTTTTATAAGTCAAAACTCATTTTTTCAGAAGTAGGTAGGAGGTTACTTTTTTTTCTACTTCTACTTTTAATGAAAATTTTGTAAATAAATTAAAGTTATCTTACCAAATTTAACTACAAACACTATTTAAGGCATGTTTTGCGCAGCATTCTTAAAATTATACTTGTGCTTATAAGTATCTTTTTTCAAAAAATGAGTGTTTTGCGTAGCTCACCTTTTACTACTTGTTCTTATTTTAAGATGAAAAACCTTCTAAAAATAAGCACCTTCTGACATGCTTTTTTTCCTTCTTAAAAATTAGAATGACATTATTGTAATTATATCAAACTTAAAAATGTCTTACAAGACAAGATTGCCCTCACGAATTATTTTGTAAATGTATCGTAGTCATCGATCAACATAAATTTGTTAAATTCACATCTTTCTTCCATTTTAAGGGGATTGTTGAGTTTGGTGTGCCAAAGGGGTTAGGTGACTACCTAACTCCCACCAACAAATGTCTAAAACTTCCGAGCAACTCCCACCTATAAAAACCTCTATTTGTATCATTCAAATGGAATGTAATAAGTGAATGATTTGATTCTGATTTCTTTGTCCATTTACAATTTTGCTTCAATTTTTTCAGTTATTTCCTATGCTTGTGTTGGTTCACTGAGAGCTTTTCTGAGTTTTTGAGGACTCCTATGGCTTTTATTGGAACTCTTTGTTCTACAATTTACATCTGTTTTGTTGCTTATGGGATTTCTTTGGGTTTTAAGCAGGATAGTGGGGTAGACGTGATTCAACATGTTCTGATTGCTTTCCCTACTCTGATTTCGGCTGCCTTAAGTTGTTCAATCAAATACTCCTCCAGACACTCTTGAGATTTAAAAGTTTTCTGGGGTTGGAATGTCATCGTATATTGCCTTTTTTTTACCTTTCGTTAAGTGCGTGACCACTAATAGACAATATATTAAAGAAAAGAATATGAGACACAAACATTTATTATAGTGTGACTATTTATAATCAATGGTCTCGAATCATCTGTACTTTGTGTTGCAAATGTCTCTATTAATAAACATTGACTACAAATACATAAACTACTCTTTGACTTTGTAAATATATTTATCTTCTAATAGTCTTCTAGAAAATTTTAGGAGTACAATAAAATCTACAAGGATCTGCATATGTATTTGATTGTGTATGTATATCAAGTCTCGGGTAGTTTGGGAAAATACCACAAAGCCAAAGCCCAAAGGTCACCACAAATATGCAAATCAAATGAAAAAGTAAAGTCGAAGCCATTAATTTTCTTCTAAAGGAATTTATTATCTTTTCATTGGCTCAAAGACCAGAATTGGAACCAGTTCCATGTAAAAATTATTATAAAAAAAGGATAATACAAAACAAGAAGAGATTGTTCCAATGTTCAATTTCATATCAGCCATGTAATTCGTGGACAAATTATGGAATAATTAGTGCCACTTTGGTAACAGAGTAGTTTTAATTCTGCTTCAAAGATAACTTCAGCGTTTATGTTGGATTAAGTAATCCTTAGGCTGTTTGGAACACACATTTATGCGGTGTTTTGGATTACTGCAAAAATGAAATACAGTAATCTTTTGTTTAATAATACATCGCATCCCCTATTTTGTCGAACCCTAGTCGCATACCTATCGCTCCAGCACTCTCGCGAGCATTGAACTCAGTTCTCCCCCATTGCTCCACGTTCTCCACCTTGTTGACCATTACCATGGCCCCATCCAGTTTCTTCAGGCTCCCAAAAATGATTGCGACTTTCTTATCGTCTGTGTCTGTGCTGGAACTGGCTTGACCATCAAGGTATTTTACACCTTTCAGCATCAATGCATCTAAGTCAGAGATACTTTCTGAAGCTTTCTCGTAAAAATTATGGAAGGAAAGTACATCGGTAGTTTCTTCTTTGTGGAGTGGCCACTAGACTCCACATTAGATGGTTGTGATGTGTTCTCAATTGGCACTGTTTCTTTCCCATCTAACTCCTCTCCGTCGACTTTATTCTCATCACAAGAGATGTACTGATCCACGACTGCTTCGTCGGTTGTTTCCTTCTCAGCATCCTCGTCAAGAGCACCTTGAGCATGATACTTGCCAAAATCTCACATTGGTCATCATATAAGGAAAAACATTTACCCTTGAAGTAAGCGAATTTGTGATTCATCTATACTAGTGAAAAATAATAGGGTCAATTAGACACGTAAATTAGGGTTGAATGTGAAAAATAACACAATTATCTTCCGCAACTCATTCCGAAGAGTCGGATTGTCTACCTTTGGTGTGTGCTTATCTGGATCCATTGCTAACCAACTTTGACCAACAAACGCATTTAGCAGATTCCATTGATTTTTTTGAATGTGAATCTTGTTCTCGTGTTCTTCGCCTAAATCATGCTTCTCTTTACAAGCTCTCATTTCCTACTTGCACCAGTCGAGGTTGTCATTGTCTGTGTTCCCCATCCTACGTCATACAAGAATAAGGAGAAAAAAATAGAAACAAATGATCATAAAATCATGAAACAACAAATATATTATGAAAATATGGGTCACACATAGTACTGCCACAAGACATATCAAACGAGAAATAATCAATACATTAATAGTGTCACACATTAACCCTCAAATAGTTACTATCCTAAACAAGCCCATCAACCCCTTGAACAACCATGTATCACCCCTCAAGCAAAGATTGAGTCGATTGAGCAATGTTGCAAACTATCAGGTCATCACGCTTCTGAGTCCACGCTAGTGACGATTGAGCCGACTGTATGTATTTTCCATAATCAGCAAGTAGAGAATTATAAGCATCCTCCACTGTCACCCTACTGACCAATAGTGAGTCATTCGGTGTGGTGTCCATAATGAAGTTATGAAGTTGAGTACGTACTAGCGTTATTCTTGGTTGTTTCCTAGTGGGGTAATAGGTTAGACTCTGCAACACTGCAAACCAATTCTTTAGAATTTTAAATGCCTTCTCTATGACATTTTTCGATTGTTCCCTTGGGTAATCTTTTTAGAAATATCATTTGTTCAGATATCTTAAATCAAGTATTTAGCTGGAGCATTGTGTTTTCGTTTGGCTTTCTCATACTCATCTTGTCTTACCAAACTGATAAGAACCATAACAGTCCTTAACAAATTGAAGAAGACAATTATTGGCTTAAAATCCATGAGTTAATGTGATAACTGCTTAAAGGTGTAATACAATAGACAAACAATTAACTCAAAACTACAAAGAAGACACGGAATTCAAACGGCACAACAAGGAACCAAAAACAGTAGTATAAAGATCAAGGTTGTAGGTTGTAAATCCTTCAATCCTGATATTTAATCTACACACAACTCTCATAGTAATCAACAAAGTAGGAAATTTACCCGAAAAGAGAACCATATACAACTTCAAAAATTGAAAATGCATATACAGAACCGAACATAAAACACAACTCACATACTTGCAAGCAAATTAACATTACAGATCCATAGTAACATTAGCTAAACGAAATTGGCTTAACAACAACAAAAAACATTAGATAAACGAACATGTAACACTAATAGTCAAAAGCAATGGAAGCAAATTTTTGTCAAGACACGTACCCAAACCGAAAAATAGAGGTGAAACTACCATAGAAAGGGTAACTCTAGAACAAAAAATCATAAATCTGACAAATATTCAACCTAGACACATGAATTTAGCACATTGCCCGTAGATTAGGGCATAAATGGAAAATGGATTTTACCTATTGTGTTCAGATTGAACAGAAGATCCGGATAAGCTGTCTGGGAGAAGGAAGGGAGTAAGGGAGAAAAATATACTACCAGAGTTACGGAAGTCTAAGATTTGTGAATTCGAAGAGACAAAAATTCAAATAGGTATGGGTTTGACGAGAGCTAGACGTTCGTGAAAATGGAGACGAAAAGATGAGTTTGATGAGATAATTTAGATTTATATAGTGTGACATTGTCTATAAATAAGAGAAAAAGAAAGAGTGGTCCATAAATTGGAAGATATGATTACTTGGACCGATTTCAATCCGTCCAATTTTATCTGAATTGATAATATTGAATTTAGTCATGTAATGGGTCGCCGAACTAAAATCCCGCAACCAGAAAATGGAAACGTGGGTTGGACGACCATTATCCTTACATTAAGAAAAGAGCAAAAAGATTAAAGGTCAGCATAAATGAAATTACAGAGCAAGGCGAATGGATCAACAGCAAATTGAGGTTTATTTGATTCTGGCGGTATTCACTCCGAGCGGGGGAAGAAATCTAACTCTATCAGTTGCAGTCTATTATTGCTGATTGGTCGTCAGAAGCTGATCAACTAGATACTTGAAGGTGGACGAAGGAAGCCTCGGGAAGTTATTCAGTGAGGAGTGCATATCGGGTTTTACAAGAACGTGGGATGTCACAGTTAGAATGTGTTGGGTGGGGGGGAATATTCCAAACTTTGTGAAAGTGGAAATAACAAAACAAGACAACAACATAAGATTTACATGGTTCGACATGAAAGTCTACATCCATGGGAGAAGAGGAGAATCAATCCACTAAAAAATAACACGTTCTCGTGATACAACATAGACACAGAGAATAACTAGAAGATACTGAGAAAACTTCTTAAGTCCCGAAGATACAGAGAGCCACATTCCAAGTCTCACATCTCTCTATTTTTCTCCCACCCAGTCTCTCTCCTTTTTTCTGCATCTCTTCTCAACCTTAATAGTTAAGAGATATCATATTTACAGGCATGAATTCTAATACTATTAAAATTCTTACAAAGAATATTAATTCAAGTCAAATACTAGAAATTTAATATTAGGCAAATTACTAACAATCAGCTCCTTAACTTGAATTCTCTCGTATAACGAACAAACTTTATTTTTTCTCCAACCACCCCCTCAGAGGTAGCTCCACAATGTGCACCAATCAAGCTCATCGTGAACTTGCCAAACAGAAGAGGATATCATCGTCATACCCATGGGACCAACAGGCTTCACATCGGTAGAAGTACCCGCACTTCTCTTACCATACAAAAACTCTTGGTGTTTGCTCAAAACACGATCATGGTCTCCAACACAAATGAGAACATCTCTTCTTCAATTCATCCACACCACTTTCACTCTTGCAGCCGGAGTGAATCCTCGATCTTGGATTGGCTTCTTTCTAGCTTTAATTTTCCAATTCCTCAAGATTAGATCTGTTAATTATAATGTCAATATTGCATTCATCTTGACTCAGTCCCTCGCAAACTTAACACAAACCACATTCCAACCAGAAGATAAACCAAGCAGCTAATAATGTTCTATCAGATATCCCAATTTCAATTTCAAGTAAATAGGGGCATCACAATATACTGGAACACACAAAGTACCACAAACTTCTTCAAAATTCAGCCAATTGAATAATCCAAAAAACTGTCCAACAAAACACCAAAATCCTGCACATGGTTTTGTACACAATTCGTTTCATACACTGATTAATCGATCGCCATACCTTATGAGCTATCTTTATCGTTTCATGGGCTTTCCAACGGCACCAAAATTGTCACAATCGGAATTGTAAAACTACGGCAATCGTTGGTCAAAGTTGACTGCTTTCAAATTTCACGAACAACAATGTTTTCATCAAATCTGATGAAATCGGGACCCTCCCCCAAACACGCATGACCACGAAAATATGGGGGTTTTGTTCCTCTCTCAATGGGCTTTCAAACGACACCATCATCATGATCAAAGTCTTCAATCTTCAAAAATTGATGATCAAAGTAGCGGCAACACTGATCAATGCGGGAGATTTGCTCAAAAATCTTCCTTTTTTTAATAAATCTTGTGCCCAAAACATCACAAATCTCTCATCCCAAATCATCAAGATGCCAATTTCACTACAGATCTTGAAACGCAACCCAGATCTTACGACCTAGCTCCTATACCACTTGTTGAGGGGAATATTCTAAACTTTGTGAAAGCGGTAATAATAAAAAAAAGACAACAACACAAGATTTAAATGGCTCGGCCTGAAAGCCTATATCCATAGGAGAAGGGGAGAATCAATCCACTAAGAAACAACACGTTCTCATGATATAAAAGAAACACAGAGAATAACTAGAAGATACTGAGAAAACCTCTCCAGTCCCGCACACACAGAGAGCCGCATCCCAAGTCTTACATCTCTCTATTTTTCTCTCACCCAGTTTTTCTCCTTTTTTCTATCTCTCTTCTCAACCCTAATAGTTCTCTCTCACTCAGTTTTTCTATTTTTTTTCTGCCTCTCTTCTCAACACTAATAGTCCAGAAATCTCATATTTATAGGCATGAATTCTAATACTATTAAAATTCTTAAAAGAAATATTAATTCAAGTCAAATCTAGCATAATAAAATTCGCGATTTATGTGGGATAAGTGGACACCGAAACTGAGTACAGATCACATATGTTTGCCTGACACCTTTTAGATCGTATTCCGACCGCACTCAATCTACACAACAGAGGCGTTGCTGCTTGAAGCCCAAGGTTGTAATTCCTGCAGTTGAGCCATAGAGAACGCGGCGCACCTGTTCTTCACTTGCTGTTTCGCATATGTTTTAATACGGAACAAGGATCGAATAAAACTTGAAATCGTACTGCATAGTATGGTGGCGCTCCGACCAGAAATCCCAAATGGCGACAAATTGCTAGACACGATCAAAGCCTATATTTGGAGCTGAATTAAGGCACATGTCAAGGCTCCTCGCGTAATCACTCTCTCAAATGTCAAATTGGTTACAACACCCTGTTTTATGTTTTCTATTCTGCTGAAGTGGGGGTATATGTTAAGTTTTGTACTTTATTCCATGTAAGCACAAATGTGCACCTTTTTTAAAAGTTAACTACCAAAAAAAGCATACGTGAAATTACAAACTTAGTCGAAACTCCATCAAACCCAGAGACAAGATGAAGGTTGCTTCATTTGTAATCGGCGGCACCGTAACCGGGAGGGTGGGGATGGGTGGGGTAGGGATAAGAAGGAGCAGCAGCACCAGCAGGTGCCACCGCCCCAATCGGGCGGTGATGGCCTGGGACGCCATGGTGTAGCTTCCCGTACAATTTTTCCTCTGCGTGCTCCGCTTTTGCCTCATGCGTCTTCATCTTGGCTTCTGCCTCCTTGGCCTTGCGAAGTTCATGAGATATCTCTTTCCCTTCCTCCGTCCTCGCAACAGACTTTGCTGCCTGCAAAATTTAACCCAGAAAAAATGTTGGAAACCACCATTGGAATTTAAATTTGAAAGGTGGTTTTGTTTGTTTACCTTCTCATCGGTTTTGTTTGCTCCGTCGCCACGGCAGCGGCGTCCTTGACTTTCTGATTCGCTGAATGCATGTTTTTTCTCTTGCTATCTTTCACACGTAGCAAGATTCTTCTTGTTACGTGCATAAATAAATTTGTGGAGGTGCCGGATTAGAGGCAGCAAACGCCACGGTTGTAGCTCTCGGGCATCCATGCACGGCTGCTGGCTCACAACAAGATGGAATTAAGAATGAAAACTAAAATATCTATTCATTTATTAATTTTCTCGATAGGACTCTTGGGCCCTGACAACCAACAAACTAAGCACTCACAATACAGTAGCAAGCACTACTGTTGATAGATTGTTTCAGTTTTTCCTTCCGGATGAATACAATTCTAGGTGTATAGAAAAGGTACCTTACAAAATGCTGTATGGTGGCGGGCCAGGCTGTGGGCTGTGTTACTGGTGGCACCGCCGCTTTCCCTTCAGTAATTGGGGTACATTTTCTAGTGGTTATTACCACTTACCTCAATGCCACTCTCCAGCAACACGGGGTATGATTGATTTTCCCTGCACGTTTGCCACTCAATTATGGGAATATCTGACCGACTGAAGAAGAAAAGTTCAACTAGTAAAGGCAAATAGTTCCAAGCAGAAACCAAAATCTTACTTCTGTTACCAATTCTTCTCCACATGTGCTCACATGATCAAGTGGGACGACAAAGTTTAAGCAAGTGGATTCTCTCAATTGATGGTAGCCGCCATCCGCATTTGTCTTAGGGGTTGTTCACTTTTGAGCACACTATATAAGCAGAATAGGCATGTATTGCTCAAGAACAAAGCACTTCTCTGTAACCAAAATATTGTAGTTTCCAAATGGCAAAACCAGATGCCATCCATGAGAAATTTGAGGTGAAGGTCATCAAGAAGACAATAGTAAAAGCTAACGGCTTTTTACCCTAGACGCTATAATCTCTTTCAAATCTCGACCCCTTATCAGGCAGGTTTCCTGTCACGTATATCTTATTTTACAAAAGTCCCCCAAGCAGCGTGTGAACAACGATAGCTTAAAGGATTCACTTTCCCAATGCATCGGACTTTTCTACCTGTTCGCAGGTAAGGTTTCTGAAAATCTGGAGTCCGGGGAGCCTGAGATCGTCTGTGACAACAGTGGTGTTCTCATAGTAGAAGCACAAGCAAATATATGGCTGAAAGACTTCGATTTTTATTATCTCAAACAGTGCCTTCAGAGGAAGCTTGCCCCTGTCGATCCCAACAACTCCGTGGGGATACAAATCACAAATTTCACCTGTGGGGGTATATCTTTCACTTTCACATTCGATCAGGCACTAGGGGATGCAAGTGCATTCAGCAAGTTTATTCTAACGTTGTCGGAGATGGCATTGAAAAAACTTATATCTTGCATCCCGGACCACAGTAGAAACCTTGCCAGGGTTCCTCCTAGTTCTGATCCAGCCATGGAAGAGTTGTTCGTGTCCTGCACCATAGAAGAAATTCAAATCACATACCCACCTTCAGTTTTTTGGCCAAGCGTCTCTATTATATAGATAAATCTAGCGTAGAGAGTTTGCAAAAGCTTGCAAGTGCCCAGGGCAGCGAAAAAACAAAGATTGAGGCTTTTTATGATCTCAATCAGTGCCTTCAAAAAAAACAAAGATTGAGGCAAATGCTATTAACAAGAAACATAAGTCTTGCAAGATGGGTTGGTTAGTTGATGGGAGAACAAAACTTTCCAGGAATCAAGACTCTATGGATTATTACATTGGAAATGTTGTCTCTAGCTTTTGGAGAGTTGGATGTGATAGATTGAAATCAAGGCTCTATTGCAAGTGTGGCAGATATAGTTCATGAAGCAATTGCAAAGGCAACCAATGAAGCACATTTCACAAATCTTATTGATTGGATAGAATGTGACAGATCAGGACTGATGCTGTCGAAAAGTGTTCTAGGCAGAGGAGGCCCTGCCCTTGTGGTATCTTCAGGAAGAAGATTTCCAGTGGCTGAGTTAGACTTTGGTTTCGGGAGTCCAGTTCTTGGGACAGTATGTTCAACCATCGAAAGACTTGGAGTTGGCTACATAAATCAGAGGCAGAGTGCCAGCAGAGATGGCTCATGGACTGTCTCGGCAATCTTGTGGCCCGAAATGGCTGCAGCACTAGAATCAGATCCTGATCAGATATTTCAGCCGATGAATTGTAAACATATTCAACTGTAATACCTCATATACAAATATACATGCAGTTGTAATGTGCACAGAAACTTTCAAGCAGTGGAATATATTCATTACTACCATATATATGCCTGGAATTTTAGTAGTTCTGCAGACAGTAATAGAAATAACTTACAAAAGTAGTGATACAATTTAATTAGAACACTACAATGCATGAGCGTATGAGGATTTCCTAGCATGAAGAATATACCAACGGAATTAGACAGGGCTTGAACCTGAAAGAGAGTAATGCACAAGTAAAGCAATTACTATGAAACAAGAGGAAGGAATGATCGAAATGCAAATCCTAACAAATAAAAATACCAATATCTGAAGCTAAAAAAGATATAATATCACGTATTGTAAATGAAGCCATGGCAGGTGGTTTACCATTGGAGTTGAAAAGAAACAAACCTTTTAACTTTGCATTAAGACAAGAAAATACATTCACTACTTTAAGCTGCAATCTGAACGTGCTATTTTGGATTCAATAGTGCATATATAGACTTTGGTGATGGACAATGGTTTTTTCCAGAAGTTATTTCATTTCAAGTGACAGGCTTTCGGAATAATCTCTAGGCACAAAGCGCAAGGCAGGGATTTCAATAGAAATTAGGAGAAAAGGGATCTGTAGAGAATTCCAAATAACCGAGAAATATGGGGATCTTGAATAAAAAAATAAGGTACCTCTAACTCCACATTGCAGGGCATGGTTATTCTTTGTCCAACTCGAGAACATCCCGGCCAAACTCAGAAGCTAGATGATTTATACATAGGTCGTCAATATGACCCCATCTTCGTGTTCTAAAGCTGTCATCAATTGCAAAAGAACAAAGATATTAAAGTTGGCGAGCTTTGTAGTAGAAGAAAGATTTTCATGCCTTGATGATTTCTATTTCTCTTCCAAAAGATGTTGAATTTACATAATGAATAGCCTCTCCACAATGCAGAGCCTCAACAATAAACACAAATTATACGGATCTGATGATTAAATAGCCAATTCAAAAAGATTATCTAAGCATCACCAGCAACAATACAACTTGGAATCTTCATCTCATTCACTCGACAAGAATACATTTTGGATAAAAGAAAATCACCTCAATTCAACAAGTGTGGGACAATCTTGACCAACTCTTGCGAAAGGGAAAAAAAAATGTAAAGGTAAAACAAGCGCACCAATAGAGCGAATAAACATAAACATAGTTGTATTTACTTTCAGAAGAATGCATCTATATCTATGAACATAGTTGCAATTTCACATGAAGAGAAAACTTCATTAGGAGATAAAACCTGGAGGAATGATGGAGTGAACCAATGAGATGTGTGCAATTTCATCTATATAAATTCCTCTTTCGGACATCTCATCCCAAAGGTTAAAAGCTTCCTCTACTTCCCCTTCCTTGCATTCAAGTTTGGGCCCGAAAGCATAGAAGGTAGGAGGTTCCTGTAATGGTAACTCCGATCAAATGCATGTCGCCTCAATATTTAACCGACACACCTCTTGTGTTTCATCGGAAGGAAGAGTACGGCAGCGGTGGTAGTGGCGGCGGAGAGGACCGCTCTCTGTGCTGCCAATCGTCTCATGTCCATTCAGACGTGTAATTCAGGTATGAAGTTGCATTTTTCCTGAGTGCGTACTTCAGAAAATCGGAGATGCCGCATCGGCGGCGACGCCATGTGAGTCCGCAATTAAGCTTAGAGGAAGAGAACCGGCCGTGCTCACGAGTCACGAAGAGCACAAAGGAAAGGTAAGAGGGGATAACTGTTTTCGGGTTAACGGTTTCGGTTTAACGGGTAGGAGATCCGGATCCGGATCCAGAAATGGACCCCCAATCACATGGGCTACTTTATGATGCATGTAATTGGTCCAGTAACAGTTGAGAGTTTTAATTTTGGGCCGTGTGGTGGTTAAATGGATCATCGGAATGGATATTGGTCATACTCAAGTCCGTCCCAAAAATATACGGGATCACAAATTTGGTTCCGTAGCTATTCCAAATTCCCAAAATCTTTAGAAATTCAGATAACGGGACAATTCAAATTTTGGAAATTCCCTAAGTCATATGCCTAGAAATGAAAATTCGGTTCGAGCATGGCCATTACCCAGACCTCTCCAAAAAATAAATGGGACCAGATTCGTCCCGAATATTTGATTTTCGGGACATTTTAGGGTTTCAAATTTTCGGAGAAATCCAAAATCGTTTGGTCACCCTTATTTCTTGTGGCGTGTGATTTGGGTAAATAGAAATTACATAATTTAAATGTATCAACATAATACACACGTTGATACATTATGTTGAACTTAAGCTTATTTTAAAAAAAATGTAACAACATAACTAAACATTAATTTTGTTTATATGAATAAATTAGGAATTAAACAATCATTGTCCTCCATAATTTTCAATTCAATCGTATTAACTATGTGTGACAACCAAGATATATTATCCATATAGCTTAATATCCCTAATTGATTGGAACAAAAATAATTAATGTGGTGTTTAGTATAGAGATTGATCAACTTCCTTAATTGCTCAATCTCCCTATCACTTAGATCAATCCCAATTAATTATTTTATTATTAAATATATATGTATATACATAGATAATATTTTATATTTTATTATAAAATATATATTTTATAAGCTTTATATTTTACTATATAGTGTAAGCATAACTGAAAGTGCCAAACTAAGGACAGAAAAGTAAATCAAAGAATGAATAGGTTAGAGATTGTGGATGTGAGAGATTTTACAAGACCAATGAGATTATCAATCTCGATTGAAAATAGGGTATTGTTCTGCAAAACCAAACGAAACAAAAATAAAGAGTTAAGTCTAACCTCATATATAAGAGGAATAAGTAGAGCTAATCATTCGATTTTCGATGTAGGTTATAATCGAATCAAATAAATTTAGGTTATGATTTTAGTTAAATTTAGGTTATGATTTTAGTTAGGGCAAAAAAAATATTTTTGAAGATTACAATACTTTTATTTATAAATTTATATGTAAGTTTTTTTTTCTATCTCCTCCCCAGATTGGAGTTTTAGGGTGGATAGCGAAGCGGGCGGAACTGGAACAGCCCATTCCGCATTCTGCCCATGAAGGATGCGGAATCCGCGAATTCTGCCCGCTCCGTGAAATTTTGCGGGCGGATGTGGATGCGGAATTCGCGTAAGTACATATGCCTATAAAAATAAATAAATAAACAAATAAAAATCGCGAGCGGATGTGGAACCCCGTGGAATCCATCCGCACATATTTTTTATTTAAATAAAAATAAATATAAAAATAAATTTATGCGGGCGGATGCAGATTTCGCAAAGTAAAAAACTTTATATTCGCATTCCGCACGTATAAATTTGCAGAACGCAATTGTAGCAAGCGTGCGCAAAATTTTCGCATCCGCTACGCATGCTGTGAAAGGATTGGTAGGAACCACGGAAAAATCTAGGTGGGGTTAGGAGGTCTTGCCGCTTACCCCTTGGCCGTCCCCCATCAGCCCAGGCCCCCCACCCTCAAAATCTTTTTTTTATTTGCCTCCCTGGCTAAAAAAATCTCCTCCTAAAATTACTTTGGAATAGGAATAAAATAAAATGTCAGATTTGATAAAGGAGCAAAGTCAAAATTGGACACAAAAAATAATTTATTTATTTATTTATCTTGATCGAGCGAAAAGCGTTCGTCGTTACGCTATCACCAACAAAAGTTATATACGTGATTATGATGGGAATAATGATGAAGAAAAGCCTACAACGTAGCATTTTGGCCATCCGCACACAGCAAAGCGAATCCATCACAGACCGGTGACGTCATTTTCCGTCGGGCGTAATGGCGGGGCAATCGCGCAAGTGGATGATTCTCGTGGCGACGATTTGGATTCAGGCTTTCACTGGTACGAATTTCGATTTCTCCGCCTACTCATCGCAGATGAAGGCGATCCTCAAGGTGTCTCAGGTGCAGCTCAATTATCTCGCCACCGCGTCGGACCTCGGAAAGGCGGTGGGATGGTCGTCGGGGTTGGCACTGCGATGGCTGCCGCTCTGGGCGGTGATGTTCATCGCGGCGGTTATGGGGTTCGTCGGATACGGCGTACAGTGGCTCGTCATTAGAAACGTCATCGTATTGCCGTATTTCGTGGTCGGTTCTCGGTTTCGTGCTCCTTTTCTCTTATACTTTCTTTCTTTTTTTATCTGTAAATTTGATTATTAGCGTCCACTCGTTGCGTAAATTAAATGCACATTTATTTTATTCATATAGTGAAATCAAATTATACAAAAAAGGATATAAATAAGGTAGTTGTGTTGACCCTGCTGGCATTCCTTCACTGTCATATATGGGAAGATAGAATATCACTGGCTACGATCTCGTGACGGAGATTCCCTACAGATTCTTTGAGTGGAATATTCAATTTTCATTTGCCAGTCAATTGAACTGCTGATGGGCTTGATAAAGAATTGATTTTTTTGTGTTAAACAAAAGAGGAAACTGTAGCGCTTGCAGAGCAGAGTGAATAAATGTTGTTTTGAGTCTATAATGAGTAATTATGCTTAGTATGGAACTAATGAGTTCTATTGAATGTATGCTAATCATTATGTTTGAAGTAGTGATTACTGATTATGTTGTAACTGATATGGATATGGGAACTTCTAATTTCAGGTGTTCTTGCTGTGCTTGTTAGCTGGATGTAGCATCTGTTGGTTCAACACAGTTTGTTTTGTTCTCTGTATAAGGAATTTCCCATCCACCATTCCGTTGGCCCTCTCTCTCACCGTCAGCTTCAATGGCATTAGCGCAGCCTTGTACAACAACATCGTGACCGCAATCAATCCTTCATCATCCGCCGTTTATCTTCTCCTCAATGCCTTCGTTCCCATGTTCACTTCAATCATGGCGTTGATGCCGATTCTTCGCCAGCCTCCTCTTGAACCCCTGGATCCTGATGTCGTTAAGCGTGACCAGTTGACGTTCCTTAAGTTAAACTGCTTGGCCATCATTACTGGATTGTATCTTCTTCTCCTTCACCCTACCACCCCCTTGATGGCCAGCTTCCTCGTTGCTGGTGCTGTTTTGCTTTTAATGTGCCCCCTGGCGATCCCGGGAATTATCTATGCTAGAAATTGGTTCAAGCGCACAATTTACTCAAGCTTCCGACTTGATGGCTCAGGATTCATTCTCGTAGATGCCGAGAGTCTTGAACTACATAAGGAACTTATTAGCCGTGAAGATAGCCTGCTGAATGGGCAAACACCGAGCTCTGATGGGGCTGGTCATGGTTGGTCTAGACAGAACTTGGTTGCAGATGAAGGCTTTTCATGTAGGTCTATTATTGAGAAAGGCCAGCTATTGATGCTTGGCCATGAGCATGATGCGCGAATGCTCCTTCGCAGGTTGGACTTTTGGTTATATTATCTTGCATACTTTTGTGGAGGCACTATTGGTCTTGTGTACAGCAACAATCTTGGGCAGATAGCACAATCTCTTGGACATAGCTCCATTAATTCAGATCTCATCTCGATATACTCCTCCTTCTCCTTCTTCGGTCGCCTGCTGTCAGCTGCTCCCGATTTTGTTCGAACGTAAGTACACACATTCAAGCTTTTCTTACTTCATAATTAGGATTGGTTCATCTGTTAACACTGAATGACACAAATGTCAGGAAGTTCTACTTTGCAAGAACTGGATGGCTAACCATTGCTCTCATACCTACACCGATCGCATTCTTCATTCTCAGTGCATTAGGAGACAAAGTATTAGCAATGATAGCTGGAACTGCCCTGCTAGGTCTCAGCTCCGGCTTCATATTTGCTGCTGCTGTCTCAATAACATCCGAGCTCTTTGGAGTGGAGAGCGTAGGTGTGAACCACAACATTCTCATAACAAACATCCCTATCGGATCTCTCGTCTATGGCTTCCTCGCTGCAACTGTCTACGATGCAAATGCCGTCTCTATTGCAGGCCCCTTGGCTGATACTATGGTATGCATGGGCAAAAAGTGCTATTTCTTAACATTTCTCTGGTGGGGTGGCATTTCTGTGTTAGGGTTAGTTTCGAGTGTTCTTTTATTCTTGAGAACAAGGGCTGCTTATCTTAGATATGAACAGAGTCGAAGAACAATGGTTTTATATTAGAAATGTCAATCATAGAGGGACACAGAGAGACAGTACATTGGAGTCTATTAGTATTTAGTACAGCTAACCAAACTTGGCTAGCAGAAGAAATGTGTAAGCACAATTTTTTCTCAAGAAACCATAGATAGAATCTAATAAGTCATCTTTCATTCATTGCATTCAAAATGCCTTGCCTTCCTGTATATTCTCATCTTGTAGTGAAGTAAAACAATGAATTTCTAAGGATACATACAGAATGTCTGATTCTTGATGCAGAGGAACAATCTCTCATAAGCCATTGCCATCTTCTTTGCTGTAAACATAGTGGCTGCGTACTTCTTGCACGCTGCACCTCTCTGCGACAGCCTCACCGCCCCTTCAGCTACCACCGTTTCCATGGCTTCGTACAACGAATCGACATTAGGCGAAAACATGAACCCGAATTCATCATCCACAACAAGAGTCCTCTTAATGCTGGGGAACCTAGATGCCATAATAGGCTTCCCACTCTTTTTTTTTTTGATAAGTAATGAGGACTCCCGCACCACCTGCCAGGGTATCCCAGGGGCCCACAGGGGCCACCAGACTAATCCCTCAGAATGTGCACGAATTGCTGCCATCCCGGCTCGATCCCTAGACCTCTTGGCAAGCCAGGAGTCTAAGGTCGCATACAGTACCGCTAGGACAGACAACCGTTCACTACCTAAGGTGCTTATATGGAAATCTTTCACTTCCAACTATTTTCATTTTCAAATTTCGATTCCAAAACCTTAATTACAAAAATATAAATAAATTTTCACCTCCGACCTTAACTAGAACTGAAATGAAAAACGATCGGAATTGAAATTTCCACTTTCATTATCTGACTCGAAACTTAATCGAAAATGAAAATAAAATTGGAAATGGAATTGAATCTGAATTTAATCAAAATTGAAAATGAAATTGGAATTACAAAAACTAAGCAAATCTTACCAAAATGAAAATGAAATTGAAATTTCAAAAATTGAGCAAACCCTACCAAATCTTCATTTTCATTTCCATCTCCATTTCAATTTTCATTCCAAATATTTAATCGAAAATCGAAATAAAAATTTTCGATTCAATTTTCAATTTCCAAACTGGTTTGAAACAATGGTAATTCGGAACAGTATGAAAACGAATTTACTCTTCCCATTTAAATTCGGAACGAAAATAAAAATGATCAGGAGTATGAAAAGTGAAAACCACTGCATTCACTCCTCTATATATTTCCGGAGAATCCATGACGTTTGTTTGGGATGTGGATAATATATCATTTTAAGAATGAAACAAACGTCCCAAGAACAATCTGAATTTCTACAGAGATGATATAATGAACGAATAAAGAGGCGCACAAAACACGAAAATCGAGCAAAATAACCAAAATATCCAATGTTAAACTCGAGAAATGATATAGCGCACGAAAGATTTTCGTGCGCTAAACGCACGAAAAAAAATCGTCCAATCATGGATTGACACGTTAGCCAGAACGCACAGCCGATCTTACTCTCTGCTCCTTCCTTTTCAAAACCAACACCACATTCTCATTCGTTTCCGAATTCCAAGCCGAGCTTCTCCAAGAAAAGACAAGAACAAATAAGCTAAGTTATCACAGGATTCAATTCAATTCGAGTTTCGAACACTGTTTTTCTTGGATTCAATTCAATTCGAGTTTCGAACA
>JAOWBN010216259.1:0-13544 GCA_028565015.1 Pinguicula moranensis
GAATCAACTTTTAACACCAAACACTCCCTGTGGAATTCGACCCTATTTTCACTTACACAACCACACCCGTATGCTTGCGGCAAAGTCAGTGTTTTTAGATAATTTAACTTGGTTTTGTACCTAAATTCATTATACCTACAAAACCCATCAAGTTTATGGCGTCGTTGCCTGGGAGTGCCACGGTTGTTTTTAGTTGCTAGAAAGTGTGATTTTAGTTATTATTATTTTTAGTTATTTTAGTTTTCTATTTTTTTTAGGAAGTGTATGCAAACTATATCTCAAGGGTCACCACAATTTGGATTACTTGAAAGACATAGAAGATTGCCAAAAGGTAAGGAATAAGAAAGGGCAGTGACACAAACTACCCTAGTGATTTTTTATAATCACTTATACATCGCTAAAATGGAATGTAATCAAGTTGACAATCAGCAGAATAATTTGAACAATCAGCAGCAGAATGGCCCGAACAACCAACAAGCAGACAATAATGTACCCCGTGTACATGCACAGGTTCCTGCTCTTAGACCTAAAGTATTTAGTGACTTATTTGAGCCGAGGTTAGATAAGATGCAACAATTTGGAGTTATGAATGATGACCTTTCAAATTCTTCCACAGCTAATCAACCCATTCAAAACGGGGCCATTTTTAAGGGATATGAACATGAGGATCCTAATGCTCACACAAAGACTTTCCTCACTCTTAGCAACACGTATAGACCACAAGGTGTGTCATAGGACACTGTGCGAAATATTCTTTTCCCATTTTCCTTGCGAGGACAGACACAGTCTTGGTTTGACTCAATAATGGGTTTTAACTTGGAATCCTTTGAGGACATCAAAAGAAAGTTTCTGCTCAAGTACATCCCACCATCAAAAGTGGAGAAGCTTCGTATGAAAATCTTGCAATTCCAACAATTTCAAGATGAAGCATTTTCAGAAACATGACTGAGGTTCCAAGAGTTGTTGAAGAAGTGTCCTAACCATGACCTAGAAAATGGAAGAGATTTGGAAGTATTCCTCAAGGGATTAACCATGGAAGCAATGGTAATGGTCAATGCATGTGCTGGAGAAACTCTAAATGACAAATTCATGGATGAAGTTCGAGATCTATTCATTAAGTTGGCAGATAATCAATACTCGTGGCCTCATGAGAGAAGATTGCCACCCAAGAAACCAACCATGGGAGGAGGAGCTATTGATGTAGATCGTCTCACCAGTCTTGAGACTCAGATTGAGAAATTGGCCAGGGGTTTCAGTAACTTTCAGCTCAATGTAGGTGGTAAAGGAGTTCTGAGCTGTGGAGTTTGCCAAGGGGACCATCATACTAATCAATGGCATTTAATCAGAGAATCAATCAATTACATCAATGATCAATGTCCCAATTTTAACCAGGATCCATACTTCAATCAAACTGGTAACTGGAGAGCCCCGGTAGGAGGATGGAGAGATGAAATCAAGGAAATTATCTTCAGGGAGGATCATCAAACCATTGAAGGCCAAACACCAATTCTCCACCCGGTTTTGGAGAGACAAGGCAAGAAGAGAAGAAACCCTCATTTGAAGAAAACATGATGAAGTATATATGAGCAAAATGGATGCCACCTTGAGTAGACTTGATGAGAGGGACAAGGATTATCAGCAAAGGTTTGGTCATATTGATGCAAACATGAGGAATTTAGAGATGCAAAATGTCAAATGGGACCCACGGCCCAATTGAGAAGACACGGCCCATTAATGTTCAATGTTTAGTCCAAGAGGGGAAGTCCAAGGCCCAATCCATCATGGGTAAAGAGCTAAAAACGTGGAGGAAAGAGAAAATTGGATAAAAGAAAATTTCCTACAATTTAGGGATTTTGTTTCCTTACCTAAGGAAAGATGTTCCATTCACAACCAAGACTCCTAAGGAAAGCACAAAACACGTGGCCTAACTTCCTTCTAGCCTAGGACATGTTTCATTAATTAGTTTCCTAGTTACTTTTAAATTTCCTTCCTATTGTTGCACGAATTTTATTCAATTTTAGGATTAGCTATGCCTATATAAAGGCCTCAACATCCTTTGTATTGGACACACAAGTTTTGAATTGAGTTTTGTGAGATTAGTATTCTCTTTTTATTTTAAACATTCTTCGATTTATCTTTCATCTTTTTGAGTTAAGAGGCATCGTGTTCTTGAACTTATCATTCGATTCCTTGTTGGTAATTCAATACCTTCAGGGAGTTGTGTGTGGCGTCTTTGCTCCTACAAAATTTGTGACTTTCGTTGGTTGGACACAAGGTGTTCTTCAGGCGTTAGAAACAACAAATTTGTCTGTCTTTTTTTAAAGTATCGAAATAGTTGTGGAGTTTTGTCACGAGTTCAGCAAGGAGTCATATCACCCTTTCTCCTTCGTGTAATTTTTCCAGACGGGATTGTACCCTATGCACAAGTGATACACTAAAAAAGAAAGACCATCCAAATTGTGTTTGTATAGTTCTCCATCCAGGAGGATGAACCGAGCGGATCGAATCCAAATTTGTTGGCTTTCCGTTTTATTTGGATGCAATGTTCTTTCTTTTAAATACTCTTGAATAGGGGTGTTTCAGTCGGCTTCATTCAAAGTCAAAATAGCCTCTCCTGTGGGAAGGGGTGGTTGCCTGGATTGCCAACTTTTTTTTTGACCATTATCTGTATTATTATCCCTTCTTCTACTCTTAGAGTAGATGCAATTTTTGATAGAGTGTCGGCACTTGCATTTTCTGCATGAGGCACTCGATGAAGTTCAAATTAAGGAAATTCTTGAGCCAGGTTTTTCAGTGTGCTTAGATACTCGATCATAGCCTTCTTGTGTGCCTCAAATGTCTTGTAATATGGTTTGAACACCCGTTGGGAATCAGTATGGGTAGTGATGCGCTTAACTTCCTGTTGTGGGCAATTTCTAATCCGAGGATCTTTGTATTTAACCATGTTAATTGATACCAAGAAATCGAGAAGGGTTGCGATCTTGATAGTTCTGCTTCCTATTTCTTTTAGTACAATCTCAGCTCCTCCTTGACGAGATATATAAGATCTACCGACGTAGAGCATCCGAGTGAGCTCCTGAGTTGGGATTTCGGTGGTTTCTACGATGAAATATGCTAGAGTATGAACTTGTAGATGATATCATAATCAAAGAGATCGCTTGACTACTTGACTAATCGGTCAGAGATGTCTGTATTGGACAACATCTATCTTAGAGTTGGTTGGTGAGAACGTTTATGGGGTGAGATTTGATATATGGGTGCAGTCCCTTTGCTGTTGTCGCCAATGCAAGGGTGAGCTTGTCAACCTCCAAATACCTTACCTCAACTCAATGAAGGATCTTGCTTATGTGACAAATAGATTTGTGTACCGTTCTTCTTTGCGAGCAAGCATAGCACTCACAACTTCCTCCGCTATATCAAGGTATACAAATGGGGGTTCCCGGGATTGCGGGGTTGCCAAGATCTCAGGAGATTTTAGGTAGTTCTTAAGTTTTTCTGAAAGCTTGATCACTATCGTCATCCCCACTTGAAGTTTTTGCCCTTCTTGATGGCTTTGAAGAAGGGTAATCCCTTTTTGCCTAAATGGGAGATGAAGCGTCCTAGAGACGCCATTTTACCGGCTAAGGATTGAACTTCTTTGATTGTCCTGGAGGGGAACATGTTTTGAAGAGACGTAATCTTGTTAGGATTTGCTTCAATTCCTTTTTCTGATACCATTTCCATTCCAAACTCCAAAAGTGCACTTGGTAGGATTGATCTTCAAGTGGTCGTGCGTAATATCAAATACTTCCACCAAATGACGTATGTCATTGAAAACTTTTTTACTTTTCACAAGCATGCCATCTATGTAGACTTGCAAGATGGTTCCAATTTTGGATTGGAACATTTTGTTTACCATCGAGCCTCTCGGAATTTTGAATGCCCCAGGAAGATGAGAAAAACCAATTATTGAAAGAATCTGGATCGTAATGTAATTACCATCAAGATAACGAGTATTATACTAAAGACTGATGTGAATATTAAGGTATATAATTAATAAATAAATACTCACAAAATAAGTTAAAATACCCTAAAATCACTATAAACCGCAAGAGAACGATGTCAATTATAGCAATAAAGGGGTCGAACCACAGGGAGGCATATTAGACTCTTAGCACACAGATTCGTTAACCCTAATAACATGCACAACATTACAAGAAGAAAATTGAGATGTATAGTGACCAAATAGGAAATAAAAAAATCATACAATAGCAGAATTGATTTGAACTACGGAGAGAAAGAAAAAGCACACGGGTTTTGTTAAAATTTAATGAGACAAAAATACTCCTAACATGTTTCGGGTGGCTATAACACACAGTATCAAATTAAAGTCCCTAGTTTGATTTTATTCTAATAGGAAAGTATTGATTTTTTCACTCTAAAACACTGAACATGTAATTAAAATCATGAATTTATAGAATACAGAACCCATAGTATATTACTTCATCCTCGTTATACTAAAATTCTAACAAGATGCGTTATAAGTTTTAATATAACTTCTAATCATATAAACACCATAATTCGCCCCTAAGAACTCCTTTTCAAAGAAGAATTCAAAAGTTGTTAAACTAAATATGCTCCCAATTCCATAGCTAAAGAGGCAATCAGTCTTCGACTTGAACAAACATGTTTTGATGCGAACAAAACCTGCAAGTTAAAAATTTGAAACATTAGTGTAGAATATGTAGCATAAAATCCAAACAGCAAAGAACATAAAATTTGAACAATATGTGATACAACTACCCTACTCCACTAAGTTTTTAGCCTTGCATCATCGATGATCACACCATGAGAATTCTGGAAGAGCATATCATCTTTGGATCAAAACAAGTAAAGTAAAAATTTATTTTTAATTTTTCTTCAAAAAATTACAAAATTGTATGAATTTTCCAACAAGAAAAACTCAACTAAAACTAGAGAGAATGGACTAAAATTGGACCACCACTCCAACTCTTCCCTCTACTATGTACATTGGCCCCTATTTATAGAATTTCTCCAAGGCTAGGTGATAAAGATGAGAATTTCAATACAATTTTAAGATAAAGTCTAAATAATAATCAAAATCCTAAATTTTAGGCTTTGATGTCAATCCTCAACTTCCTCCTCAAGTATTTGGATATACGAACCTCAAAAATGCTATCTTCGATAAGATCATTAAGTTGGCTCATGTTATCTGGATCCAATTCGAAATCTTTGGTATTTGCTGAATCATTGAACCTGGACATTTTATTGTTACCGACTTCAAAGTAATGTTTTGCCTCCTTTTGGCCAAATTACGAGTGGGCTTCTTCTACAAAGTTGTGATATGTTGTTTGGACTTTCCATTGGTATATAGCACATCCCGATCTAATTTTTGTATATCAACTTATGGCCCACCAACCTAGACTACGCAGAACAAAATAGTTACTGGACAGTTTTGCTAACTGAAGTTCAAGCTCGATTTTGTCCACTTTAGAGTCCAAATCTGGAAAAGTATTCTTCATGGAAGTTGTAGTCCTTTTTCCAAGCTTTTCATGCACATGGATAGGTGGTATGCTCACGATGGAATCCGTGAATGAGCTCTATTGATAGGCGGTATGCTCCAGATGTATCACTTAAGGCGTGTGCCCAAAGGTGGTGGAGAGGAGTTGATTTGTATAGAGCTAGCTCTGGAGATAGATGATGCTCAGGTGCTTGTAAGGCGTGTGCCTCAACGTAGGGGAGAAGACTAGTTGATCTCGATAGTGTGAGAATAATTCCTGGTAAAGAAGATGGACAAATAGATGATCGTTTGAGGAAAAGAGGTTTGGTGGACTTTTGATCGACGGAAAGATTGTTGGGTAAGCAAACAATGTCACACATCATTTATAAATGGGGAGGATCATGGGTATATAATGATGCAAAAAGTATCTCCATTGGTATGAGACCTTTGGGGGTAAAAGCCTAAGATCAAAACCATGAGGACCTAGGGCCTAGTGGATAATATCATATCAACGTTGAGATAAATGGTATCCAAGGTCCTTACCGTCAATAGCAGCTTTCATCGAAAAATGCCGGTTTCCGGAGGTTTGAAGTGCTCATTAGTTATGGCTGGATCTTGATCACATAATCCATTCAATTGACGCTCCATCTCCTGTATATCTCACATTGGGGAGAATAGCATGAACCTGAATCGATGACCCAAGGCCTTCGGTTTTAGCTGGATATGTACATCCCGCACTTAGCCGTGAGGTTCGAATACTTTCCACATGTCATCTTCACCGCAGGTAGGAGGGAAGTTAGTAAAGTAAATTATAACACAATAGTTTTTTGAAAAGATACAACGATATTATAAAATATATATTAATAATTCATTATATATATATATATATTTCATAAGAATATCTTTGTAAAATATTATTTCAATATTAATAGTTTTATTTATGACAATGATGTGGCCTCACGCAAGGGTCGGGTATGATTTCTTTCATTAATATTTTATAAATTATTATTTTAAATATATAATTAATAGATCGTTAATTTATTAATAAATAATATTTTATTATCGAATTTTGGACAGATCTGGTTAGCAAATAATCATGTGATTTATCGAAAGAAACCAGATCATGTGAGATCATAGAGAAAATACAAGCTTCAGTTTTGTATTTTACTCAAGGCCAAGAAGGAGATGGAAATGGGCTATAGCTAGACATGGGAGGTTCGGTTTCCGGTTACCGAACCGCCGATTTTTAAAATTGAAAACCTTAACCTTAACCTTAACCTTAAATATCCAGTTTTATCCATTTGGTTTCCTCCGGTTGGTAGTTCAGTTGCCGAAAACATCCGTTTTGGTTGACGGTTTTGGTTCAGGCCGGTTTTGGACGGTTCCGACACGGTTTAAATCCGGTTCAAAGTTTTTTTGGACTATTTTAAAGGATTTTTTTTTCATTTTAAAAAAAACATATTTTCTTATATTTTCATATAAATATATAAAAATTATATATATATTTTTTGTTACATATATGAATAAACTTATATAATAAACATATTAATATATAAATATTATTTATATATATGTATATAACAATTTATAAATTAAAATATAAATAAAATTACATTGATGATTGACCCTATAAATGAAGTCATATTACATTATAACACTAATACAAATAAATGTATGTTAACATTTATATTTGTAATTTAAATTAATTTTATTTACAATATAATTAAAAATATATCTAAAAAAAGGAGGGGAATGACTTGAATTCAACTATAAATTAATTAACATTTATAGTTGAATTGCCTACATATCATTTATGTGTATGCATAAATGAATTAAAGCCCATGTAATTTTTCGGTTTCTTACATTAATTACCTGTTTAATCATTCAAAATTGGTTGGATTTGATGCGCTTGTGCTTGTCGTTGACCCATCTTCATTTATGTCGAATGGATTCTCTTCAACGAATTGATGTTCATGAAACCTATGCTCCGCAGCTATCCAATTCTGCATACAAGTTTAATATTCCAATATCCAGGGGCTTAAGTTTGAACAGATTTCACTTAAAATGTACCCTTTCTGACTAAATGCTTGTCTACAGCAACAGTTGAAACTGGACATCCTAAAACCTCTTTTTTCTATAATTGGTAATACTGGAAAATCTCATGATTTGCTTCCCCACCAGCCAAGAACATAAAAAAACATCCAATCACCATTTTCTTCACCTGCACTTATCTGCACATTCTCGAAATGAGTGGTTAAATACGCGTCAAGTCCCACAAGTGTGGTACTTGACGGGGGCTTGGTCCGTTTATTGGATATTTTATTTATAAATCTTTTGAGACCTCCGGTTCCACTAGTACTACTAGGTGTCTTAGCTGGTTGAGTCGTAATACTTAAGCATCTTTGATAATCTACATATAAATCGTTTAATACGGTAATTACATTTGTAATTACATTCTTATAATTTCTAGTTGGTACACCAAACTCGTCTGTAAATGTATTATAATACTTTTCTAATGATGTTAAACCTTCTAATTTAATTTGGGAGTCTAAAATGGCAGCAACAACTAGGTTCAATAGTGGTATATCTAAAAGATATTTACACCATTTTGATCTTATAGCAAATATGACATTTTTTAAACCAGATTCGTTTTCATAACTTTGTATCATTTCTTCTAAATCAGCACAAATGAGAACAATAAGGTTTAAAGTGGTCTTATATACATGAGATAATATTTTGGTAGATTCATTAAATTATTTTAACAATTGAAAAAAAAAATTTAGTATCTTTCCAATTTACCGGGTGTAAAGATATATGAATGTAGTTATTACTAAAAAATATACACAATAATTCTTTATAAGGAACTGTTTGATTAAACATATAGTAAGTGAAGTTCGACTGGGTTGCTACATCTGTTAAATTGAATGGGCCTAGCACCAATATCAGTACAAAATTTAAACCATTCCTTCATTACTTTTAGTTTAGTTGTTAAATATTTTACATCCATTTTAATTGAATTCACACTTAACTCAATACATTCCAAAGAGTCTTGTACACATAAATTAATGATATGACAAATGCATCTAATATGAAAAAGACGTCATTCAAATGAAGCTTCACACAATTCTTTTAATTCAGGTATACATGCACCGTTAGTAGTTGCATTATCAAAAGAAATACTATATATTTTATGTTGTAAATTATTCTCTTCAAGTATATTCATTATCATTGAGCATATATTTGTTGTATTATATTTTTCGTCAAACATCCTATAAGATATTATTAAACTCATTCCGACTTCCATTTGCGCCGCGTGAAAGAAAAAAACCATAGATCGACTCGAGCGACCGACCGCACTCCATCTCGTCTGTACTCGCTGGCCTTCACAGTCATTTAATTCACAAATCACTCCGTATCCGCAGCCAAGAACAGGCTGGCAGGTTAATTTCACAACCCTAATGGCTCAAAGCCTAACGACTACTACCGCCATCGTGACATTTCCCGGCGCGTGGGCAAACCTGCAGCACTCCCCGGGGCCATTGATATGTGGTAAAACAAACTCCAGTGACCGACGCCACCGCACGCTCTCGCATACGCCATCGTCGGAGACTACCGGCCATGCGGTTTTTGGCCATTTGCCTACATCTCATTGGAGGCTATCCGCAGCTGCAAAAGTTTTGGCCGTCCGCCGCCGCTCGCTGCTGTCGAATCCGTAAACAGGGAATTTTTCGCCGCCTGACTATTATTGTTATATTATTTATATTATTTTTGTGTATTTGTAATCTTGTTGGGATACCTATTTTTATTCGCTTATATTATTTTATTTCATAGTGTTATTGTTATTGTAATGTGCATCGTTTACTATCGATATCTTTATTTTGTTTTTGTTTGACTATTATTGTTAGTTTCGTATTATTTTTTGGAGTATTTAGTTAAACTAGGTTCCTTCCTTCCATTTGGCTTCTAGTATTCAATTATTTTTCTTATCGGATAAGGTACTATAGATCAGATCAATAAATATGGTAACTTGAGGTCCTGTCCAGTGACAAGGGGACGGGATAGGGCGGGGGCACAGAACACAGGGCTACGCTACGGAACCTGAAATGTAGGGACCTTGATAGCAAAGTCTTTAGAGTTGGTAGATATACTCAAGAGAAGAAGGGTGGACATTGTATGTCTGTAGGAGACAATGTGGAAGGGAAAGAGGGCGAGAGATATAAATGGATATAAATTCAAAAGAGGCATTGTAGAGGTGACACGGTGCGATGGTAGGCTTATGTCGCTAAAGATATTGGTGGGGCCAGAGGTGGTGAATGTTGTATGCGGGTACGCACCACAGAGGGTTGAGCGAGGGGGAGAAGCCCAATTTCTAGAAAAAGTTGGATAATATCATAGGTGCCATCCCAAGAGAGCAGAAAATCATCATAGGGGGTGATTTTAATGGCCATGTTGGGGCAAGGATGGATGGGTATCAAGGTGTCCATGGGGGTTTTGGGTTGGTTGTGAGAAATGCCACTGGTACAAAGATCTTGGAATTCGCAGCAGCACATGATTTGATGGTGGCGAACACATTTTTCAAGAAAAAGGATGAACATTTAATCACTTTTCAGAGCGGACGGCATCGTACACAAATAGACTTTTTCCTTTTGTGTCAAGGGGATAAGAGTCGTTGTACAAACTGCAAGGTGTTATCAGGAGAGGCATTGACGTCACAACATCACTTTCTAGTGATGGACATTATTTTGAGAGGAAGAATGAGAGAGAAAAGACGAGGAGGTCAAGAACGGATACTTTGGAAGAAACTTAAGGGAGAAGCGACTGTGACCTTCAGAGATATGGTCGCCCCAGCCTGCGTAGTTTGGACGGTGGAAGGGATGGTGGAGGAGGCAGAGCACTTGTGGTTAGTCATGGCGACAACTATTAGGAGAGCAACTAATGAAGTCCTAGGTGTTGCATCTGGTCGAGGGCGGAATGATAGGGAGGCGTGGTGGTGGAGTGAGGATGTGTAAACGAAGGTTAAAACAAAACAAGATAGTTTTAAACAACTTAGAGCTTCAAACGGGGAGGCAGAAGAGAACAACGAAAGGAGGATTACTGGCAGGCAAAGTTAGATGCAAAAAGAACGGTATCAGAAGCCAAAAGCAAGGCCTACGAGGATATGTACAAGAGACTGAACACGAAGGAGGGTGCACAGGGTATGTATAAACTGGCAAAATCCCGGGACCGCAGAAGTAGGGATATTGACACGGTTAGTTATATAAAGGATGATGAAGGAAAAATTCTTCTGACCTACAGACAAATTAGAGACAGGTGAGTGGGGTACTTCAACAAGTTGTTTAACGAGTCGCAAGAGTATGATAGCACCTTAGGAGGAGGAGAGTTGGATTGAAGGTCGTAAAATAGATCCTAAACTCATGATATAAGCTCTAAACATATCTCTAGAAATTGGTTTGGTTATCGGATCAACAATCATTTTGTTAGTAGGAAAATACTTGATATTGATATCAGCTTTGTTGACAGCGTCTCGAACAAAGAGATATTTTCTTTGGATGTGTTTTGTCTTTCTATGGAATTTTGGATCCATAGCAAACGAATTGCTATAGTATTATCGCAATTTAGTTCTACAAAATTATCGAGTCTCTGAGTCAAATCGAGGCACTGTAGAAAATTTTATAGCCAGAATACCTCTTGCACTACTAGGCTACATGCGACATATACTGATTCCATATATTCATCCACCAAGAATGAAAACATATCCTGAGGTTGATTTGGACACATCCAAATCACTTCCCCAATCGGCATCCATAAATTCATTTTTAATCGGATGTCTCCCCCTAGATAACATAGAACTAGATCGGTCATTCCACGGAGGTAACGAAAGATCCTCTTAACTATTTGCCATTGAGTAGGCCTTGGGTTGCTTTGGCTCACAAGCCCAACCGGGCAACAGATGTCCGACCGTGTACATAACATGGCATACATCAAACTTCCTATGGCACTAGCATAGGGAATATTGCTTATTTCTTCTTGTTCCTTATCTATTTTCGGGCATTGGTCAAGGCTTAATGGCAGACCCTTCTCAACAGGGGTATTGACGGGTTTAGAGTAATGCATCCTAAATCGTTTTAAGATTTTATTTATGTATACTTGTTGAGACAAACCCAACATTCTCTTTGAACGATTTCTGCATATCTTTACGCCTAGGACGAACCTAGCTTAACCCATATCCTTTATCTTGAAGACAAAGGATAGCCACTGTTTGGTAGCATTGATCATATCCATGTTGTTTCCAGCCAATAGTATGTCATCAACATATAAGGAAAGAAACATAATTCTGTCCTTTGTCCGTAGAACATACACGCAGTGGTCTTCATTTATCATGGTAAATCAATACGAAGTGATTACCTCATAAAATCTGAAGTACCACAATCTAGAAGACTAATTAAGACCATATATGGATCTCTTAAGACGACATACTTTGTCATCTTGTCCTGCTCAGACGAACCCAACAGGTTGAGCCATATAAATTTTTTCTTCAAGAATTCCATTAAGGAATACAGTCTTTACGTCCATTTGGAATAACTCGACATCCAAATGGCCAACCAGGGCTAGAAGTAGGCGAATAGAGGCAATTCTCACCACATGAAAAAATGTCACTTCGTAGTCTACACCCTTAATTTGGGTGAAACCTTTCGACACGAGTCGGGCTTTGAACTTTTCGATTGATCCATCTGCACCACGCTTAATTTTGAATACCTATTTGCATCCAATTTGTTTTCGGCGATGTGGTAGATCAACAAGTTCTCGAACCTCATTTATTTGCATCGAATCCATTTCATCATTCATGGCACTTAGCCATTTTTCTCTATCAGGTGAGTCCATAGCCTCTTGAGAAGAGGTGGGCTCTTCTATCTCCAAATGAGCGTTGAAGAATACGTTTTCCTCGATCTGAAAGTGTCGTCGAGAAATTTGTTCGTGTTCACTTCTTCGAATAACAGGATTTTCGTATTGCCTTTGTGAGGGTTTGCTCCCGCTATCCTCTTGGCTCGTGATCGCATTATCATTTAGAGAACGAATCTCGCTTGGCATGACATTTTGAGGACTAACCTCTCGATCATGTTGACCCTCATAGTCGTTATGCATGAAACGTGAAGGAATGTGGCAAGTTCCTACTTCGACATGGTGGTACTACACTATTCTTGGTGGATTGAAACATATTCTCCCCCACACCTAGAGATAGTGACGAATCTTGCTGTAATGCATACAACTGATCATCCTGTTTTATGTCTTTGATTGTGGGGAACTTATCCTCAAGGAACTCGACATGGCATGCTTTGATGCTAGAGAAGCTTTACCAAAAAACTTCTTACTAACCTTGCCATTTAAGCAAGGTTCACATACATGCGACATAGCCTTTGTGAGTTGGTTTAATAGACTACACTTAGCAAGTCTATTTAACTTATCTTGGCAGATATGACCAAGTCTTGCATGCCATTTAACAGATTCGGAATCAAGATTATTATCGGAAACTAAGGTAAGGGATGCGTTATCATAAATATCATCCACATATTAAAACGTGACCCAACAAATCGTCACAATACTTGAAGTTCAAACCATTCCGGTGGAACTTAAAACGTGAAACCCAATTCTACCAAAGAAATTACAAATACCAAACAATATCTAACTTTCGGTACATATATTGCATCATGTACCGATAAATCCAGCACGATCAATCATGACGTGCTAGGATGCTCCGTCTTCGGCTCAGAACAGTCTCGAGAGAAATGTCATTTCTTATGACAATTGTAGCACTTCAGATGCGCTATATTCTTGGGGCCGTGTGCCCGGGGAGGTTGTTTGCTTATCATCTTTCTTTGAGGGATTTTCTGGGCTTTTCTTGCCTTACCAGGCCTTTTGTTTTTCCTTGGATTTTTCCCATGAGCAACAAAAACCTTGGATGTTTGGCTAGAAGCTCGCAAGCGTTCATCTTCAAGCTCCAAATGCTTGGCGATGTCAGAGAAGTTTTTGATGGACAGATCGTGAG
>JAOWBN010216270.1:0-13544 GCA_028565015.1 Pinguicula moranensis
AAACCTACAAAGATTAACGGCTAACTTCGAAATCTGACCTGTTGACGGAAGAGAGGCGTCTTGCACGGGTCCGGGTGAACGATTTTGTCTCCGGGCGACTGGAACAGTTCGTTCGTCGCGGCTTGCACGGGGGATTAGGGTTCGAGAATCAATTGTGCGTGAGAAAGCGATTTGTGAAGTATATATGGAATGGCATTTCGTAAATAATAATAGCGAGAGGGGTAATTCTGTAATCTGGACTTGGGATGAGTTAGGGATAAAACCCAACCCTTGGTTTTAGGTCGGACAAAAACCAGCGTTTTAGCCTGCATTTAGCCCAAATGAACGAGTTATCCGGCACGTGATAGGATAACATAGTTTGATACCAAACGCGTGATAACGTAGGATAACCTATGATATCCCAACGCTATCATGCTACCAAACAGGGCCTTTGTCTTTTGTAAGCCTATTTAGGCCATAACAACTTGGAATCGGGCTCGAGTTGGCCAAATTATGAACCTATTCTGAACAATTCCGGGACACAATTCGAATTCCCTATCCCGAACAAAATTATTCCGAGAATCTCTGGTGCGAAACTCCAGGAATTTGGGTTAGTACCGAGAATTCCAGAAAAGACCCAATTTGTTTTTTTAATTAATTTTTTATTTGGAAATATAAAAATATTAAAGATAGAAGGGACCTAAAAAGGTAATTTTTTTGTAGATAACATGGACCTAAAAAAATTTTACCAAGCATTTTTTATCCCTGTCATCTACAATATTTTATATTTTAAACTTTTAGGTCTCTGTTATCCGTTAATGACAAATATTTTATCGAGAATTCATGAAAAATCCATGTTATCAGTGTTATGCAGACAAATGTTAAGTACTAAGTCCACAATCCATTAGTGTTATGAGGTACCAAAATACAAATAGAAACAACGAAATCGTGTTTTGATTCAATGAAATATAAGTTTTTTTACTAGTTTAATTGTTTTATTTTTATTTTTTTGAACAAGTTAACTGATTATTTAATTTAAATTAAGTTAGAAATCGGGCAATCTTGGGCAATCGTGGGATAGCTCGATCCTAGCCCGAAAAAGTTTGGGACTACATAAATGAAACCAAATCCTGACCCGATTCCTAGTATTTTCGTCGGGTTTGGAATATCGGGAACGAGCCTTTCTGGGACCGGGAAATCCTGGTCCTGCAGTCTCATTTGCACACCCCTAAACCTATTTAAAGGCCACAAACTTGCCACTTTTCTCGAGCTATTTTCAATTTTAATGTTATGAACTTGAGAGGAATCTCTTTATTTATTTGAATTCTTATTCTAAAGAGAATTAGATTGCATGCATCTGACGTTTTATGTAAAGGTTGATTTTATGATTTTTCATGTTGATCATAGAGTATATCTTTGGGTAGACGTTAGATTAAACCACTAGTTTGTATTTGTTTTCAACATAGCATCTCGCTAGGAGTGATGATCCATGTTTAATTTGGTTGCTATGCCATATCATATTTCTTTCATTTCGTTTATTTTTTTGCCATTATTTTGATCGTATCTGCTTTATTTTCATTCTTCATGTTTCCCTAATATTTACGTGAATTAGTGTGTCACAAGAATAAGTTCCTAACTCCATGTTTATTCTAGCGAGCAAAAATTAACATCATTAATGATCAGAGCCAGGTTGGAATTATTTTAGTTAGAGATTCTTATTATATATTTATAATCCTAATCGTTTCTTGTTTTTCAGATCTGATTTCGAAAATTGCCCTATTTCTGTCCAGAAAGCCTATCAGGAGTCTATCTTCGGGAGTTATCTATAAGGACATAAGACTCTCATCTTTCGATTCTACTTTCACTTTTTGAGTACTTGTAGGGTTTTGCTCAACACAAAATTTAAAATATATATATTATTGTTTTATTCAAGAACAAATCGAGAAAAAAATTCATGCTATTCGAGAATCCCTAGTTCTCCATACCAAGAGTGAAATTTTGATTTTTCTGACTAGTTTTCGTATTTTTTGGGATATTTTTTGTTCAAGTCCTACCTGATTTGTATTGACTTGTTTGATTCATAATTCATCTGTAGTGCCTTGCTGATCATCTTTCTTGCTGATTTAACATACCTTAGTAATCTTTTGCATCTTATTTCTCATTGCAGTTGAATTGGAATTCAAAAAAAACAAATATGGTGATAACAACGAAAGAACCCTTCGAAAGAACAAAGATAGTGATAACAGCGAGAGAACCCGGCCCCTCACTATATTCCAAACCTATTTTTGAAAGAAATTGGAAAGAGTGAATTTTGAGGGTTATATCGGGGGAATTGTGCTCTTACTAAATCTATTTTCTAGTGCTTGTTTAATTTTTTATGGTGCAGACGAGATCAATGGCAAAGAATGGAGCAGCTCACGTACAGGACATTGAAAGTTGAAACTTCACCGCAGTGGGGAATCGCCTGACTGCCGTGGAGACTAGACTAGAGGACATGCGATGTAGTTTGAGGGAGCTGCTAGCTCAATCCCTCGTTCAGGCGCCCATAAATCCATGCATCCTGATGAAGGCAAAGATCCCCTCTGAGACCACAGTAATGCCCCTAAATAAGGTTGTGCGCGTTCATGAGGAGGATGCTGAGGACTTTCATGTTGATGTTTGAAGTCCGATCAAGGATTGAGATTCATTGAAAAACTTCAAGCAGACCATTCGGGAGTTTCACGGTAAGCATGAACCTGAAGCTTTCTTGGCATGACAAGAACGAATGGAACACATCTTTAAGCTCCATAACCCTTTTTTTTATATATGTTTTAAGCTCCATAACTTTTCAGAGGGTATCCAGTTAAAGTTGGCTATCTCTTAGTGTAAAGATTTTGCATCTACTTGGTGGAGGAATTTGAAAAGGAGTAGGGAACGTGTTCAAGAGGCCGTGATTGAGACTTGGGAGACCCTTATAATTCACATGAAGAAAGCTTATGTACCGGGGTCCTATACACGTCAGTTGAGAGGACAGTAGCAAGATCTACGCCAGGGTACTCATTTAGTTGTCGAATATTATCATGAGATGTTATCGTTGAAATTGATGGTAGACGTACAAGAGGATGATGAGGCAACCGAGACTAGATTTCTTTTTGGCCTGAATCAGAATATTCACCACCAAGTGTAGCAGTACACACCTCACTATCACGATATTGAAGAATTAGTGTCTTATGCAGAGACGATTGAGCGACAGTTTAGGGAATCAGCTGATAGTCGCGCGAAAACCATTGTTTCTTTGAAAGGATGAGCGAACCATTGGCCTAGAAAGGAACCTTCAGAATCTTATCAGAAGGTAAAATTTCAGAATTCGAACTCTAACCCACCTTAAAAGAATTTTCAGAATGCTACAGAGGAGTCACGTATGAAAAGGAGGTCCAATCCGCTGACATCCCGGTGTGCTAGTTCAAAATCTGTGTTTTAAGTGCCAAAGGTTCGGACAAATGGCCGCCTCATGTCCAAATAACAGTGTGAAGAAGGTGACCGATGTAGGAGATGTGTACATTGAGGATGAGTTTGAAGAGGCGGATCAAGATGTTGTATCCGACATGCAGTTGGCTAGAGATCAGGTGTTGCCTACAAAGTTGGCTTATTTGAGCGATGAAGATGTTTCTGCAAGGTCCTTAGTCGTGGTTCATGCATTGAATGTCCAACAAGGACAAGATAAGAAGGTAGGCAGCGTTCAAACATCTTTTATATGCACTGCAAGGTAAAGGAGAAGACGTGTTTAGTGATTGTGAATGGTGACAGTTGCACGAACTGTGTGGATAAGAGCTTAACTTTTAAGTTAGGTCTGAAAAAAGAGAGACACCCTCATCCATATAAGTTGCAGTGGTTCGATGTTCGTGGAGAAATTGCAGTAAGATATCAAGTCAAAGTTCCATTAGAGATAGGAGGCGTGATTTGAGAAGAAGTCTTGTTTGATGTTGTTAATATGCATGCCTGCCATGTCTTGTTTGGACGACCTTGGGGGTTTGATAGGAGGGACAAAAAAGGCGGCTACAACAACGATTATTCACTATTGTACAATGGTGTGAAGTACACAGTTCCACCCCGTTCACCTCGTGATGTATTCGATTCTCAACAAAGATTGCTGAAAGAGAAAGAGAGAAAAAAAAGGCAAGCAAGTGAGTTGAAAAAGGCAAAAGAGAGTGAAGGGTCGGGGAGAGAAATAAAAGTGAGCAAGGACAAGCAGAAAGCTAGTGAGAAAAAGGCAGATTTTATGCAACAGTGGGAGACCTTGGGCAGGCACTAAATTTTCTAACACCCTTGTTTCTGATCGTCTTTAGAGAACTATGCTTGACTAATATTAATTATGATTTTGATCTTCCTAGTGTTGTTAAGTTTGTTTTGCATGACTTTCAGGGCATGTTTCCAGAAGGGCTACCTAAGGGTTTACCGCCACTGCGAGGTATCGAGCACCATATCGATTTCGTTCCATGTTCGGTCATTCGTAACCATCCATCATACAATGCCTCCTCAAGAGACCCAAGAACTCCAAATGTAAGATTTGAGAATCCTTTTCTCATTGTGCTATTCCTGTGATTCTTGTACCAAAGGAAGATAGTCCATGGCGTATGTGTGTTGATTGTAGAGCTGTGAATGAAATTACCATCAAGTATAGACATCTTATTCCTCGATTAGAAGACATGCTTGAAAATTTATGTGGCTCTGTGATCTTTTCTCATATTGATCTTGCTATTGGTTACCATCAAATCCAAATGAAAGAAGGAGATTAGTGGAAAGCTACTTTTAAGACCAAATTTGGTTTATACGAGTGGCTTGTGATGCCTTTTAGGTTAACAAATGCACCTTCTACTTTCATGCGACTAATGAATCTTGTGCTTAGGCAGTTTATAGTAAAGTTTGTGGTGATATATTTTGATAACATACTCATATATAGTCGTAACATAGATTAGCATGCTACACATTTGTCATGTGTTCTTTTAGTTTTGCATGAAAACAAATTGTATGCAAAGATACCTAAGCGTACCTTTTCTGTTCCCGAAGTTATCTTTCTTGGTTTATTGTGAGCAAGGATGGAGTTAAGGTAGATGAGTCTAAAGTGAAAGCCATACGTGAGTGGCCAGTACCCCAGACCATGAGTGATATTCGGTCCTTTCATGGGTTAATAAGTTTCTACCATCAATTTGTAAAAGATTTTTCAACAAAGGCAGCCCCCTCGAATCACTTAGTCAAGAAAAATGTTTGTTTCAAATGGGCATGTGAACATGGATTTTTTAACAAATAATTTAAAAATAAGGGCTTTCTTTTTCGAGAAAACTATTTGTGTGTGCCTATGTGTTCTCTGCATGGGCTACTAGTTTGTGAGTCGCATAGTGGAGGTCTCATGGGACATTTTGGCATTTTTAAGACTTATGATATTCTCTGCGAACACTTTTATTGGCCAAACATGAGAAAAGAAGTTGAAAGATTATGTTCTTCGTGTATCGAGTGTAGACAAGCTAAGTCGAAGTCTTTTCCTCATGGTCTGTACTAGCCCTGGGCAGCGGGCGCGGAAATTCCGCGCCCGCCCGCGTCCGCCCGCATCCGCCAATTCCGCATTCGCGCAGAATGCGGTGTGGATGCGGATGAAAAAGTGTATTCCGCAATGTTATGCGGGCGGAATGCGGAATGCGAATTTTTGCTTTACTGAATCCGCATCCGCCCGTATAAATTTTTTTTATATATTTTTTTTATTTAAATACAAAATATATGCGGGCGGATTCTGCGAAGTTTCGCATCCGCCCGCCCGTAATTTTTATTTATTTATTTATTTATTTTTATAGGTATATATGTTTATGCAGAATCCGCGGATTCCGCATCCGCGTAATTTCACGGAACCCGCAAATTCTGCATCCACCTGCCCATGAAATTATGCGGAATTTGCGGGTTCCGCATCCGCCCGCAAAATTATGCGGATGCGGAACACTGTTCATTGCGGGCGGATGCGGAACCGAAAAATTGGTTCCACAACCTTCGCGGGCGGAACGCGGAACGGGCGATTCCGGTTCCGCCTGCTCCGCTGCCCAGGCCCAGTCTGTACATGCTCCTACCCATACCTTTGCACCCTTGGATTTATATTTCTATTGATTTTGTACTTGGTTTGCCTAATTCACGTGGTAATGATAGCCTATTTGTTGTGGTTGATAGATCCACTAAAATGGCTCCTTTCATTCCATGTAAGAAATCTATTGATGCTAAATATATGGCTGAATTATTCTTTCGTGAAGTTGTTAAATTTCAGTTAGTTTTGGAAGACCTTGTGTGGTAAGTTAGGGACAAAATTCCTGTTCTCTACCACGGCTCATCCGTAAATAGATGGACAAACTGAGGTAGTAAATGGTACTTTGGGTACACTCATTCAAAAGAATAAGAAGAATTGGAAAGCTTGTGTCCATAATGCTGAATTTTCATATAATCGTACAACTCACAGAACTACTAATTATTTTCCTTTTGAGATTGTTTAGGGTTTTAATCCCCTAACCCCGTTGGATTTATTTGTTTTGTCTAGTACCAAATTCCTTGATCTAGATAGCAAACGAAAAGCCAAGTTTGTGTATGATCTCACCACGAGGTTCACGAAAAAATTCTCTAGAAAAGTGAGCATAATGCGCGAGTGGGTAACAAGCTTCACAATGCAGTAGTGTTCAAACCAAGAGACTAGGTGTAGGTAAACTTTCATAAGATTCATTTTCCAACCATACAAGGACCAAGCTGGATCCCGGGGGAGGTCCAATGACTCTCATATCTTAAGGTTCATGTAAAGGTTGATTCTATGATTTTCATGTTGATCATATAGTAGATCCTTGGGTAGACATTAGATTAAACCATTAGTTTGTATTTGTTTCTAACGTAGCATTTGGCTAGGGGCGATGATCCATGTTAATTTGATTGCTATGGCATAACATATTTCTTCCATCTCGTTTATTTTTTGCCATTATTCTGATTGTATCTGCATTATTTTCATCCTTCACGTTTTTCCTAATATTTACATGAATTAGTGTGTCACAAGAATAAGTTCCCAACTCCACGTTTATCTTCCGCGAGCAAAAATTCACATTATTTATAATTGACTCTCTTCTAAATTCTCGTGCATTAAGTTGAGGCAACATATCTTGCATAAGAATAAATAGATATGGAGATAGCAGGTCCCTTGTTGTAGTCCTTGTCCTGGTGAGTAGAAACGCTGAGTCACCCCATTCAGTTGGATTGATGACCATTGTTCCTTAACACATCCCATCAGAATGTTTATGGCCTCCTTATTGAACCCTTTAGCATCGAGGACATTTTCAGGAAATACAGTTTAAATTTATTGTAGGCCTTAGATATGTCAAGTTTAATGATGATATTCCTCCCTGGTATTTTCTTGTTAATATTTTGGGTGAATTTTTGTGTCAGAGTGTTCCGGTCGAAAATGCTCAAACCATGGAGAAAAGCCCATTGCTCCTATGCGATCAGGCTCCCCATGACTTCATCTACTCACCAACTCTTTTGAGAGGACCTTATAGATTACTGAGCATAGATTGATTAGCCTGAACTTGTTAAAACTATCCGGAATTTCCAACTTTTGCAATCAAGACCAGTAGATTAGATGTGAACAGTCTTGGGAATGCCATTCCATTAAGAAATTCCTAAATTGCTACAGCTAGATCCTGACCTGTCATCTGCCAATTGTTTTTGAAAAATTCAGACCAAAATCCATCTAGACATGAGCATTGTTCTCTGGGATAGACCATAATGCTTCTTTGATTTCATCTTGAGAAGGGATCCTGCGTATCATATCATTCTCGCTACTGCTGATTTTCTTCTCGAACAATTTTGACAGGTCACATTCCACTTATGAATTTTCTCCTGGTACTAGAAGATTTTCATAATATTTGACCGCTTCCTCATGTACACTTTTTATGCCATTAAGTACTCTACCATCTTGAAGAACCATGCGATTGATTATCCCATTGTTTCTTTTTGTGTTAATGGTAGCGTGGAAATTTTTTGAATTCATGTTCCCTTCTATAGCCCACTTTATTTTAGCCCCTGTTTTCCCACTCGAGTAATTAGTCCTTGGTGTCCATGAGTTCTGGATCCAAACTATCATCGAAAACTTCTTGTACTCTTCTGAATTGTTTAATTTTTTCTTGTATTCTTCCGAATTGATTCTTGTTTCATTCTCTAGGCTTGGTTCAAATGCTTTTTATCTTCATTCCAAGGTTTAGCATCTTTCCCTCATGTCTAATGGCGTTCTAGTGTTCCTTAACCAGAGGGATGAAGAATTCTCTAGTGGTCCACATGTTCAGAAATCTAAAGTGTTTGATACTATATACACAATCTTGTATTTCCGTGGACACCACCATTGGTCTATGGTCTGACAATTTCCTAGACAGGAGGGCGTATGTGGCATGTCATTTACCAAAACTCTATCTCATTTACCCAGATCCTCGTGGTTATTGTATGCCCATTAAAACTTTTGCCTTATGGAGCGTTACTTCACTAGCGTACAGTTATTTAGATAGGCGTTGAACTTTGTAATAGGTATGGAAGGCCTAGCAGAGCCCCCACATTTTTCCGCATTTGACCTATGGCGTAAAATCCTCCAAGACCATCCAAGGAGCAGTTCCAATTTGAATAGCATAATTCTTTCCTCTGTGTTTAGTCGCATCTTCCATAAACAAAGGTAAACCAGAAGAGCTTGGTCATCCTTTTTATACCATCCCGTAATCGTCTGATCGCACATACTCACTACTGCAAGCTCATGCTACTCCATCCAAAATATCCAAAATTTTCCATTCACCGACTCATTAGAAACATAATACGGGCCTTTAGTTAAAGTAGCAAGTCAAACCTTATAATTTCCAGAATTAAATGGCTTCGCAATAGCAAACAAACTGACATGAAATTTATTTATCAGTTGTTTTAAATGTTGTTTGGATTTACTTAGACCTTTACTATTCCAATAACTTTCATCATTTAATATAAATAGTTAAAATAAATAAAAGGAAGACTTATCTGGGATGGAGGGAGAGATATCTAGATAACTTTTAGTGTACTTTACTTTTGCCTGTTCTCACCTTCCTTTGCTTCTGTTGTTTGGAATCCACTTCATAGGCTTTAACTACTCCAACGGGGATGTGTGTGGAGCGGGCTCATCTTCGGTTCAACATTACTTTTAAATCCAAACATAGAATCAGACCGTCTATATCTATCATTTTTGAGGACTTTGCATCGAAGCACGTTACCAGTTTTGGTGTCATGAAATCTGAAATACCTTTGGCTAGATTTTTGGGTCGATTTGTAACCGACCTTTGCTCTGGGCTTGGCTCATAGCCATGATTTTAGCCCATACTTTCCCCCATGATTTTTTCCAGTCACAGGCTATTGGGCCCCCATATTGAGGCAAATGGCCCAACTTGAAGAATTAATTCTGCCCAAATGTAGTTGGGCCACGTCCACTTTCAGTGGCCTAAATTTTGTCGCCTAAGTGGCCAACATTTTTTACTTCCATGTACGTTCTCATATCCGTTGATGACTTTCCCAAGTCCTTTCATTCGGTCGCCTCTATCTTCCTTGCCAATTCCGCTCCCATTTTCGCGTATCTACCTTAAGCGCTAACCATTTCTTCTCATGCCCCCATTTGGATTCCGGTGCTCCAGTTTGCAATCCCATCAGGGCATTCCTTGTACACCATTTTAATGACTCTGCCAAATACCGAATCGCTTTGTTTATCCTTCTTAAATTTGTCCTCTTCCCGGTTGGTTATTTCCTTGCCTTTTAATGACTCTGCCAAATCCTTTGCCATTTTTCCATTCTCCGTTCGGGTACTCAGGCCTGCTTCATTGAGGCCGCCTAGGAACTGCTGTTAGTCGGTTGGATTGAATAATGAGAAGGGAAAAATATAGAAAGATTGATATGAAGAACCGATTGGTTTTTCTTCTTGTTTTTTAATACATAGTTTCCACATGTTCTTATAGACAAGGAAGCAAAGTCACAAATGACTTGGGAAGATTTGTCAAAGATTACTTTCCTTATTTTAGGGATTGAGTCTTTGACAAATCTTCCCAATCTCTATCCTAGTCTAACATCTTTGACAAATCTTCCCAATCTCTATCCTAGTCTAACACTCCCCCTCAAGTTGGGTAGTCAGGTCTTTGATACCCAACTTGTCCAGTATTTCATGGAACACCTTTCCTGTAACTGCTTTCGTTAAGATGTCTGCAAGTTGTTTTTCTGATCTTACAAATGGTAAGCACAGAGTTCCATCTTCGAGTTTTTCCTTGATGAAGTGCCGATCAACTTCAATATGTTTAGTCCGATCATGCTGAACCGGATTCTCTGAAATGCTTATCGCTGCCTTATTGTCACACATTAAAGGAATAGCATGAGAGACTGGAAATCCAATTTCATTGAGCAGCTTTCGTAACCACAATACCTCGGTCAATCCTCTTGCAATACCCCTGAATTCAGCTTCGGCACTGGATAATGCTACTACCTTCTGCTTCTTGCTTTTCCATGTGACAAGGTTTCCCCCAACAAGGGTGAAATATCCTGATGTTGATCGTCTATCAGTCTGGCTCCCTGCCCAATCTGCATCAGTATATGCACATACCTCGAGATGACCGATTCCTCTTCCGGCAGTTCCTTTCAAGTAACACAACACTCTTTGTGCTACCTCCATATGTTCCTCCAGTGGCCTCTGCATGAATTGACTAATCACTCCTACAGAGTATGCTATGTCAGGTCTAGTATGAGAAAGATAGATTAGCTTTCCAACTAGACGTTGATACTGTTCTTTGTTTGCCGGAGCTGCATTGTCATCAAAAGTCAACTTGTGATTTATCACCATCAGTGTATCTGCCGGTTTGCAATCTAACATTCCAGTTTTAGCTAGAAGGTCGAGAACATATTTTTTTTTAGAGATGAAATATCCCTCTTTTTGACCTTAGAACTTCAATTCCGAGAAAGTGCTTTGTGTATACCCGTACTGTTTCATAGTCACAAGTACCTCCGAAGATTCATAATTTCTTAACTGTCATTCCCTTTTATGACCATATCATCAACATAAATAATGAGGCATGCGATGAGTGTCCCTCGTCGTTTAGAAACAATGTGTGATTGGCATTGCTTTGTGTATACCCGTACTATTTCATAGTCACCGTAAATCGTCCAAACCATGCACGAGGAGACTATTTTAGGCCATACAGAGCCTTTTTCAGGAGGCATACTTCATTTTCTTTAAACATCACTCTAGAACCCAGGAGGTGGTTCCATATACACTTCTTCTTCTAAGTCATCATGGAGAAAGGCATTTTTTTTTTACATCAAACTGATGTAAGGGCCAATCATAATTAGCAGCATTGGAAAATAGTACTCTGATAGTGTCGATCTTGGCTACATAAGAGAAAGTCTCCGAGTAGTCAATACCGTATGTTGAGTATACCCCTTTGCAACTAACCGAGCCTTGTATCTTTCAATGGAACCATCCGCCTTGCGTTTGATGGTATATACCCAGCGACATCTAACTAGATATTTGCCTGAAGGTTTCTCACATTTCACCCACGTTTGATTTTTCTGTAGTGCAGTCATTTTTGTATCCATTGCCTTTCTCCATTCCAATTGTTCTTGTGCTTCCTTAATATTCTTTGGTACATGCTCGGAATAAACAGCTGCCATGAATCCTTGAGCAGATTGAGATAACCTCCCCCTAGCCATATCAACTATGGGATGTTTGGATTGATGTGGTACATGTTCTGGCTCATATCACTTGGCAGGTACACCACGGTATAGCCGTGGCGGTAATATATAACGCCCAACATTGTCATCCGATGCTCCTGGGTTGGCACAACAGGAGTAATATCAACAGTCTCAGTCAAAATATCATCAGAATCTGCAGACGACAGTGATATTAGTTGTGGGCTGGCAGGCGTGGACTGTACTAACTCTGCAGGTGGAGATGGTGCAATATCGTCTCCATGATTTTTAATAGGAATATCAGAACTCTGTAATAACCATTGCAGTGAATCATGAGTATGAGTAGTAGTGTCCCCCCATCACTGGAATGGGAATGAAAGAAGTACTCGAATTCCAGAAACTAACAATCCATTGGAGTATACATACACTGAGTGAGAGGATGATAGCACCGGTATCCACGTTTGTGGATCTCATACCCAACAAACACACATTTGATAGCCCAAGGCTCAAGTTTCGTCCGATCAGATTTTGGAATATGGACGTAGACTGAACATCAAAGACTTTGGGTGGTAGAACAAGAGCTGAGGGTACTTCGGTTATAGCGGCCATGGTTTGAAGAGGAGTTTTTAGGTCCAAACTTTGGGTGGGTAACCGATTTGTGAGATAGACGATTGTTGCAATAGCCTCTGCCAAGAAATATTTAGGGGTTTGAGACTCAATCATTATAGCTCGAGTAATCTCAAGGAGTAATCTGTTTTTTCGTTCAGCAGTACCATTCTGTTAAGGTGTATGGGGACAGATGGTTTCATAGACAAGACCATTGGCTAAGAAGAAGTTTTCCATGGAATGGTTAACATATTCTCCACCATTGTCAGATCGGAGTATCCGAATCTGCTATTGAAATTGAGTTTGAATCATGGAATAAAACTCAATGAATTTTCGAAAAACTTCCGACTTGTTATAAAGAAAGTAAACTCAGGTCATCTGGTGCAATCATCAATAAATAACATAAAGTATTTAAAGCTACCAGGAGAAGAACCGGGAGCAGGTCTCCAAACATCAGAATGAACCAGAGAAAATATAGTGTTGGTACAAGTATTATTGAATCCATACGACGTACGATGAGTTTTCGATAAATAACAAGTCTCACAATCAAATTTACTGCTGTCTGAAAATAGATGCGGAAGTAAAAGTTTGAGATAACCATTAGATGGATGACCAAGACGACGATGCCACAAACCACGTTGTCGATCAATCGAGCCAAAAACCATCATGCTACTGCTGGACTGAGTCACATTATCAATATAGTACAGCCCATCCTGCTCAGTGCAACGCTCAATAATGGCCCGTGTCTGAAGATCCTGTAGTTAACAAAAACGAGGATAAATAAGGACCCGACAATTTAATTCTTGAGTAATCTGGCTAACAAATAACAACTTGCAAGATAATGAAGGAATATATAAACAGTTGCGCAGTGTTAAATTAGGCGAGACATGAACCGTCCCACTACTCGCAACTGGAGAAATGCCCCTATTGGCTGTATGAATAAATTTCTTGGTCGGCACATGAGAATAAATTAGATCAGATGCCAGATTCGTCATTGTATCCATTTCCCCACAATCAACGAGCCAGCGAGTACCACCAGTATTGAATAAAGTACGGGTGGTATGAGTTGTAGGACTTGGGTCGGATTGAGTTTCGGGGTCCAAATTGAAACACCCGGGTCAAAAATATTTGGGTTGTGAGAAAGTGGGGTGATTTGGTAATTTTCCACCATTATTGGGTGAATTTCGGGATTTGGACTATTCCGGGGGGGGTGGGGGTGTCGGTAATTTGGGCGGGTC
>JAOWBN010216281.1:0-13544 GCA_028565015.1 Pinguicula moranensis
GTTGGAGCTAGCACTCCTTTATACACATATAAGTTATACACTTTGGGTGTATAAACCTCAAGGGAAGTGGTGGTGTGAACTACTGTAGAGGGTGGACAATTGAACACCTCAACAAAAGGAGTTTTCTTGCATGAATTAATGAATCTACAAGAGGTAAAAAAATTCCTTCTCCCTTGTACCATCAAGTTGTGTAAATTAGTAAAGATCATTGGTCAAAACATCTCTGAAATTTTTGTTATGTATGCTTAACGCACACTTATGTTTACGCTTCCGCACAAATTTTGTATCATGACACGTAGTGTAGCTTTCAGAGATTCGACAAGTAGGCAGCAGACCGACGAAAATGCTTATGCATAGCAGTACAGACGCAAGATCCACTATGGTTAGCATGTCACTACTTATGTTCCAACTGTCCAACTAGTCCATGAACACGCGAATAAAGCAAAATAAAACACAAAGGCACTTTGAACATCTTAGCACAAAAACAATTGATGAGACGAAATTTGAGTTGTAAGAACACATGCATCCAAAATATAGTATCCCATATCTGAATCTCCATAAAGTCAAGACTGAAACCACATATTAATTCATAATTGCAGCACAAATAAAAGCTCATAACTTAAGAGTGAAAGCTCAAAACTCATAAATGAAAGATCAGAAACATGAGTGCATTATGATAATTAAGCAATAATTTCTGTTGTACAGGCTGCTCTATTCCCCTACCCCAACCTTATATCTTCCTTATATGAAGTTTATGCAACATCCTTGTCGCATTCCACTTAAAAAAATGAAATCGCTTGTTCCACTTGATTAAAAATGAAATTGTTTGAACACAATATCGTAGCATAAAGATCTTTTCACTCTAAAACAAATTCACTTAGGCTGAGAGTTCCCTATGTCTTCAATAGTTTCTTGAGAATAACCCGCTACCATCAAATCAGGGGTCATTCTTGCTATTATCAGATCATTTAAGAAGAAAAATATAAGGGTAAAAAGGCAATCAAACAGACTAACTCACTGAATTATTACATGCCTGTAAAATCTGAGCTAATTCCAAATGAACATTCATCAATAACCCTAAATTTTTATACCTATGCAGTCTTAGATAACCTTATTAGCGCCTGAGAGAATTCCAAACCCCAAAATCAAATGAACATTCACCCGTAAAACTAATTTGGGATAAAATATTTGCCTAAATTCTAAACCTAAACCATGCACCCAGATCCGTAATGTAACCCTAAATCCTAATGCAAGCGCGGTTAAATGATGAAAAAAAACCTTAAACCTCAACATATAGTATGGGTGGAACCCTAATTGAGGAGAAAGAAATTGGAATAAAAATGCACACAAGGGCATATATATACTAATATGCAAGGTACGGATTGGGGAATGATGAAGAAAATCAGCGAAAATGATTGAATCTACAAAAACAATAAAACACTGAAATCCAGAAACTCATATTGGGTAAATTGTTAAATGACGAAATACTTAGACAAGGAATTTCTATACCTGACGAATTTTGGTGGGCAATAAAGATTTTCAATTTTGCGTTGAAGATGATCGAACCCTAAACCTTACCCGATGAACCAAGTACAACAAACCGTAAATCTGAAAAAAAATAGTGGTCTATGAAGGAGGAAAGACAAGAAATACAAAATGAAAAGAATTTGCGCCGATCGAATGTGAAGTCACTGGAGATGCACCGCCCGGTGGTTGAGAGTTCGGTAGGGCACAGTGAGATTGATTTTACAACTTCATTTGTAAAATGAATGAAGCCAAGTATCTCGTGTTTGCTAGAGTGGCACGAAACGTTCTACCCATTCCAATCACAATCATGCATTCAGAATCGATTTTCAACACAGGTGGACGGGTTCCTAGTGTCTTAATAAGTTCATTAGCCCCCAAGATGGTTGAGGGTATAATTTCTTCCCAAAATTGGTTGAAAGAAAATATTAAAATATTCTTTCATTTTGATTGGAAAAAGGCGTTGGAGACTTGATACAAGTCATAATTATTATGTTTTAAATCCATTTACGTCTTATCGCACTCAATTGTTTACTCTTAAATACATCTATTATTTTATTCATGTAGAGATTGAAACAAATCCACAAAACGTACTTGAGGGGATCGACAATGTACCTATTCAGGATGAAGATCATGTTTCTTGTAGTTGAATATAACTTATTTTGGGTTGAGCATTTTTGGTTGGTTGTTGGTTTGACATTTTTGGTTGAAAATTATTATTGACTATTGCTTCTTGTAGTTGAATTTAACTTATTTTTGGTTGGAGTACATTTTTGGTTGAGCAATTTTTGTTGGAGTTATTGCTTGGACATTTGTGGTTGAAAATTATTATCGCTATGACTGTACTTGTTTTCAGCATTTACTGATATGATTTTTTTTTTGGATAACCCTAGTTTTTGGAAGCACATTGGGTTCAACTAATCAATGAGGTCCATGTAAACGACCCCTCTACATAGAGTGGGCAAATCTCAGTCCTAAGCCAGCAGTCGTACCCGAAAAAATTACTTACACACAATGGGAATTGAACCCTTAACCTCCTGCTCTTAATAGTCTTAAGGGTCTATTTTGTAACCTTAGTGACTTTTTTCTTTTACTTTTCCTTCTAATTCTCCACGATCCACAACGTATCTAGTATATTCCCAACTAAGTTGGGGTTTGGGAGGTCAGATGTACGCATCCTTACCCTTGTAATTATACAAAGAGACTGTTTCCATTGCGACTCAATATGCATTGTATCATTTGATGTATGGAGTTCCAGCAACTTCACTAAATAGAAGTACTGGAATTCAATAGAGTTTTTTTGCTCTAGTCCATTATTAGCACAAAGCTAAAAAAAATTGTTAATGATAACTCTTTCAGTTCCATTTGCAATGGACATTCTCCTTTTAATTCTACTTCTTCTTTTAATTTTGTATTTTATGAATGTTTGGTAAAATTATGAAAAAAAATTAAAAAAATTATTGAAATAATATTTACAATTAAATTTTGTAAGTTGATTAAATAGTGTATATAGTTAAATTGGTAAGACAACTTTAATTTATTTACGAAATTAGAAGTAGAAAAAAAATTGTCTTTTACCCATTTTTTAATAAAAGAATTTTGACTAAAAAAAGAGAACGAAAAGTAAAATTTTAAAATATTATTTTTGAAATCATATGAAACAAAAAAGGAGAATGAGAAAAATAATCTAAAAAAAGTAGTACAAAACAGGCTCTAAATCTAAGTCATCCACCATTCGACCAACTAGTTAGTCCAAGTCATGTGTTATGATTGGACTTGGATTTTTTGATTGGATATTATTGTCGTTGTTATCATTGTGCGTTTGAAACAAGTTTTTTTAATAGCAATATTTAAAATTACAGATAAAATATTGTCGTTTTTCAAATAAATTAAACAAAAAAATAAAAATCTTATCGATTTTTCAGCAAAATACAAAACCCATACCGAATTACCAAAGTTTTGATGATTCGGTAATCATTCCCGATCCAAGTCGGTATGGTAATCGGCATAGAGAATAGTAATCCCGAATGACTACCCCTAACCATCTTGAGAAGAATTGAATTAATCACTTGCAAGACGTTTCTCTAATCACTTGTTGCCAATCATATTATGGGCCTGTGGAAAAAGATACATGCAAGTGTATAATGCATTCATTTTCCTGTTTAAGAACCAACTTTTACGATACCCATGTCCCATTTAACTATTTCTTGTATCAGGTAATGAAATGTATGTAATCCAACACAAAACGAGTCCGTCACCAAGACACCCATCTCTGTGGCTGGATATCAGCCCAGTAACCAAAGATGACTTTTTCATTCGTAAAGCACAAATACATAATGAATTCTTCCCGTGAGATGCATCAAGGCTTTTGCTTTCATGTTCTCAACCAAAATGTGCTGAATGTACGAAAGAAAGACAGTCGCCTAAGAGGAATGAATTGTGGTAGTACCCCGTATATATTAGTCATTCTTATTCTAATACAATGCAAATAAATAAGAGATAACAAAAGCAAGTAGTCGACCAGAGATAACAAGAAGTGATTATTGTTTACATTTTTGTCCAGGAGTGTTTTAAGTTTGTTCAGGGTGGTCAAAATAGACCTGATAACACGGTAAAAGAAAGTATTTGATGTGTGATATTACACGTTTTACCGCCAGACACAGCATCCTCAACATTGCGCATGTGCAGTGGATCTATAAGTCAATTTTAGAAGATAAATACCAGGAATGGATGGCAAGGCTACCAAATGCCAGAATATTGGCAAGGGATGAGAGTCCATGGATCATTCCAAATTTCTTGTTCATGGCAGCAAGCTTGGGATTCTTCTTTGCCTCCTGTTGGTTTTTGGTCCATCCAACTTCATCACCGATTTTTGCATCCTTCTCAATCTTGTGCCTTTGCTTCATCATCTGCTAGGCATTACAAGAGGAGAGAACAAATGATTAGTAATTGCATGAAGATTATTGAAATCGAGCTAATTTTCACATTAAGCCATATCCTTTAAACCTCTTCAATCAAGTCCTGGTGGCTCAACGGCTATATTCTCTCTCTAGTTTTTTTCTCTCCTGGTTCTCTCTATCGAGCAACGCGCACTCTGCACACACTGCACCGCCCTCCGTCGGAAACCCGATGGAGGTGGAGGCGGCGGACACCTCTCCGCCATCGCTTGTTGACGGAGCTCCGTCGACGGAGCAAACTGCGGCTAACCCGATAGCTGCCAATAACCCTGGACTTCGGATTCCACCACGCTGGGAACAAGCGCGCCGGGGTCGACGAACCTGGGTTGACGCGCAAACACTGGCGAAAGAAGGAGTTGCCTTCTACTTCACCAATTTTCCGGTGGAATGGAAGGTAGAAGAAATGCGCCACACATTCGGCGCTTTTGGAGAAGTTTCTAAACTATTTACACCGAAAAGGATGGATAAATCAGGGAAAAGGTTCGGTTTTGTCCATTACAAGAGCGTTACTGAAGGCGTTGGCAAAACCCTGACAAAGCTTAACGCAGTGAAGATTGAGGAAGCTACCCTACGGGCAAACGTTGCCAGATACCAGGAATGGTCGAACGCCAAGCGTAATCCTATCAGGCAAACAGTTGGGCCCAACCCCACCCAGGCCAAGAATGGTATGGAGACTACCAAACAACTACGTGTTGTACCTAACCCAACCTTGGAAGAAATGGCGTGGCTGAAGTGGTGCCGAGTTGGTTTCTTGCACCGGGTCTCGCTGGATCAGCTATCAAGGGAGATCCATGAGCATTACCCACATGCCGGGATCAAGGTTGCCCTGTTGCAAGGGGCTCAAATTCTGATTCAAACCTCTTCGGAGGCTGAAATGAGAGGGTTCTTGGATGAAACACATAAATGGGCCGCTATAGGACTGACCGCGATTCGGAAATGGTCCCCGCACACATTAGATCACCCTAATGATCGATGGTTGCGGCTGGCAGGAATACCGGTGCATTGCTGGAATCGCCGGATATTCAAAGAACTAACAATGCCCATTGGGCAATTGCTGGAGGTGGAGGAAAAACAGTCTACATTTCAAGACTATGCCTCAGTGCGGCTTCTTGTGCGAAAACAGAATCCAGGTTTGAAGGTAGCTGACATTATACTTGAAACGGCTGAGGGTCTTTATCCCATTCAGGTACTGGAGGAACCAAAAACCTAGAGTAGAGTGCACGGAAATCAAAGAGTGGAGACAAGTAAAGCGGTCACAACTCTGGATGCAAGTGAGTGGCCCTCCCTGCAACACTCAGCTCAGACGCGCCAGGCGGCTGCAGCAGGCAAACGTGTGGAAGAGCAAGGGATGACACCTATGATGGAAAATGCAGAGAGTATTTGTGAGATAGGTGAGACATCTCTTGCAAATCAAACAGTGGACCTAGCGGTTGAAGAGTCCCAACCAGACCACACTGCAGTAGATGGTATGGAGGATTTATTGCCGGAAGATACTCTGCCTTGCCTGGCAGAGTACCAGGAGGAAGAGAGACAAGCTGAGGAAAGCATCTTACCTATGGCTGCCCCATGGATTGAAGTTACTATACCCCAAGTTGATTGCACTCGAGACAAGAGAATCAATATATTGAGCAGATCAGAGATTACTTGGGAGAAACACCAGGGCTCCATTGCAAGAATGAGGATCTCATATTAGATGAGAAACTCTCCTCAATGGAGGATGAACGAAGTCCTTCAATAAGGAATGAGGAGATACTGATGCAGGGAGAAGGCAACATCACTGAAGTTGAAGTTTTAGAGGTTAATCAAGATCTGTTGTGGGAGGAGCAATCTCCAGAGGAAGCCGCTTCTAGACTTGATAGAATCACCTCACTTTATTCCAAACGGAAAAAGTGCACTAGCACTCTGAGTACTAGAAGAAGCCTGTGCCTGATGCATATCAAAAAGAGCAAGAGCCAGATATGTCATCTGATCAATGGCATATTCAGAATTTGGAAAAGGAACTTGACTGTGATCAAGGAAGATTCTGGAGACTATTGGACGATGAAAGTGAACCTGAAAAACAGGTTTCAGAAGGAAAGTTAAGTAAAACACCAATAGATGGAGGTCGCCCATATGACTCTGACACAATAACTAAGGGGTATAAGGGCTCCCCTACCTCTCTAAGAAGGTCAACAAGGTTAGCCAGCAAGCCTAAACCCGATAGATACTAGCTGAGCCTGCTCAGCAAAGAAGCAGAAAGGTAACTGCTGAGGCAATTGATGACAAGAGAAGTCTTCTTCTGGAACAGTCGAGGCCTTCAAAAGGCCAAACCTTACCTGAAACAATGGGCTAGACAGCTAGCAGTTGAGATCCTGGTCATAGCTGAGCCCTTTCACCCGGAAAAGAATATAGGGAGATTGGCACACCAACTAAAACTGCCATTCTTTTCATCCAATAGTGATCACAATGGGAAGGTGTGGGTTCTATGGCGTACCGAAGATTCCTTTCACATTCTGAGCAGTCATGAACAGGCCATTACTGGCCTTTGGAATTGCAGAGGTCAGCAGGTCATTTTAACTTTTGTTTATGCAAAATGCTTACCAGTCAGAAGAAGGGAACTATGGCCCTACTTGGAAGCCACTGCGCCCTCATCCCTACCCTGGCTAGTTCTTGGAGACTTTAATGTCCTAAGAACTGATAGAGAAAGGAGGGGTGGAGCTCCTAGGGCATTTATGCCTATGCAGGACTTCAACAGGAGTATTCATTTGTGTGCTTTAACTGATCTGAATTTGCAAGGGAAGAAATACTCATGGTGTAATGGCCATTCAGGTAAGCACAGAACCTGGGCACTCCTGGATAGAGCTCTGGTTAACATTCATTTTCTTCAGTGGCAGCCAAGAAGTTATTATCAATGAAAACATCTGATCACTCACCAATACTCCTGAAATTAAATGAATTGGTGTACACATATGGTCATAGAACGTTCAGATTTCAGAATATGTGGACTGCCTCGGACCATTATGCACAATTGGCGGAGGATATATGGACAGTTAACACTGGTACATCAGGCTTGCTGAAATTGGGACAAAAGATCAAAAGGATGAGAGCTGCTTTCAGAGTATGGAACAGGGAAGTGTTTGGTAGAACCGAGATACATATAAGAGAATTAGAAGCTGAAACTGAAAGGCTAGAATTGGAACTGCAACTGAACCATTCAGATGCCACTGAATCTGCCTACCAGACAAAGAAGCATGAACTAAACATTTGGGAGACTAGGGAGTTAAGCCGATTAGAGCAAATATTCAATAAAGCTTGGATAAAGGATGGGGACCGAAATTCAGCTTTATTCCATTCCACCATTAAAGTAAGGCAGAATAAAAATAGCATCTCCCAGATGAGGCTACAGGATGGCAGCTTGCTAGAAGGACAACAAATGGTACATGAAGCTGCTGTGAAGCATTTTGAAACACTCTTGTCACATACTCCCGCTGGGGGGCTACCAAGACAAGAGGAACTGGCTGAGCTATTTGAATCCAAGCTAGATGAGGAGGATAATACTGCGCTACTACAGCAGCCTACAGAGGAGGAAGTCAAAGGAGCATTATGGTCCATCCCCAATGAAAGTGCACCTGGGCCGGATGGTTTAGGGTCTACTTTTTTCAAAAGCACCTGGAGAATCACAGGACAAGACTTGATTGAGGCAGTGAGGGATTTCTACTCGGGTGCAGCACTGCCCAGAATGTTTGCATCAAATATTATAGCCATGATTGCTAAAGTTGATCAACCAAACTCTATGGATAAGTACAGACCAATCAGCCTTAGCCCCGTGGTGTACAAAGTCATAGCAAAGCTGCTGGTCACCAGAATGAAGACATTTATGCCACTGCTTGTAAGAGAGGAACAGAGCGCCTTCATTGGAGGCAGATGAATCTTTGAAAACACCACTTTGGCACAAGAGATGCTACAATCATTACACAAGAAACAGAAAGGGGGAAATATCATGGCTAAACTTGACATGAGCAAAGCTTTTGATAGAGTTAAATGGGAATTTCTGGAAGCGGTTTTGAAGGCAAAAGAATTTAGCTCAGAACTGCGCAACCTCATCATGAGGTGCATTAGAGGGCAATGGTTCAGTGTACAGCTCAATGGGATATCTTTGGGCTTCTTCCAATCTAGACAAGGACTGAGACAGGGAGATCCTCTCTCTCCCTACTTATTTATACTAGTGCAGGATACTTTATCCCAAATGCTGCATCAAGCCTTTCTCTCATGAGCTATCTCCAGATTTCACCACCCTATTGGAGCTCCTCTGATTTCTCACCTAATGTACGCTGACGACATACTTGTTTTTGCAGGAGGGGACAAAAGATCAATGAGGAACCTTATCAGAGTACTGGAGACCTACTGCAAATGGGCAGGGCAGATATTGTGCAAAGAAAAGTCAGCGCTATACTTATCCAAATACATAGATCCTTGCAGAAGACACCAGATTCAACAAATTACAGGTTTCAGGCTCGGATCATTCCCCATGTACTATCTGGGCACTACTCTGTGCTCAGGAAGGATGAACAGGATTGCTCTCGAGCCTTTGTTGGGTAAAGTAAGAAGAAGATTGGCCGGGTGGAAAGGAAAGCTCTTGTCATAGGGAGGTAGATTAATCGTAATTAGGCATGTCATGGCAAGTATGCCTATTCACATCATGGCAAGTTTGAAGCCTCCACAATGGACTCTAAAAGAATTCAGAAGTCTCATGGCAGATTTCTTTTGGGGGTACAATGAAGGACATAAGAAGCTACACTGGTTGAACTGGAAAAGTATGTGTACTCCAGTGGATGAGGGAGGATTAGGGGTTAGGGATCTTTCTGATGTCCATAAAGCACTTGGGATGAAGCTGTGCTACAAGCTGGTTTCATGCAAGAACTTATGGAGCAGATTTCTTTTGGCAAAATATTCAAGGCTGGAGCCACTACTTCTCAGACAAGTAAGACCCGCAGATTCTAGGCTCTGGAAACATATAATGGAAGCAAGAAGTGAGGTTATTGATAACATGAAGATAATTATCCGTGGAGGGAATTCCAGTTTCTGGTTCAACAAGTGGCTAGCTTCAGGAATCCTAGCCACAACAGTAGCAGAGATCCAGGAAACTGGGGCAAGAATTCAGGACTTCTGCGAAAATGGCCAATGGAACCCCTCAAAACTACTCCAAGCAGTGGGGGCAGAGAAGACTTCTGAGATTCAAGCATTACACCCGCCCAACATGGATGCAGGATCTGACCTATCTATTTGGCTGCCAGAGCAGAGTGGAGTCTTCTTGGTTAAATCAGCATGGAACTCAATCAGAAGTAGAGCTGATGCAGACAGGGTGAATGAAATTATATGGCACAAAATCCTACCTACAAAAGTTAATTTGTGCTCATGGAAAGCATGGCATAACATTCTCCCCACGGATGAAAATGTGGCAAAAAAAGGGGTTCAGCTTGCATCAATCTGCCAATGCTGCAGCAGCCCTCTACAAGAAACATCCAACCATATTTTGTCTTCCTCCCCCCTAGCAATCCACATCTGGAATACAGCAGCTCAAGCTATGGGAGTTAGTTTTGCTGGGCCACCTCATTGGAGAGCCAGGATTCAACAGTGGCAATTGATTACCAAAAGAACAGGTTTTACAGGTCTCATTTCATATATTATTCCTCCTTTGATAACCTGGTTTTTGTGGCTGCGCAGGTGTAAAGCCAGATATGATGGAACCTACTGGAATCAGGATTTCATCTGGAGACAGGTAAGAACAAACATCCAGGTCCTGACAGAACAAACTAACCGGAGTTTTAAAATGCAGGGGCATGATCAAGAACTGATGAGAAGACTGAACATTCCTGTGAAAACAAAGCTTCGAGATGGATTCAGAATAGTTAAATGGATTAAACCCCCTGAGGGCTGGGTAAAGCTGAACAGTGATGGCAGCTGCTTCGGAAACCCAGGGCAAAGTGGAGGTGGTGGGATCATAAGGGACCATAGAGGAGAATGCTTGGCTGCATTTTCAGTGCAATTTGGACATGGAACTAACAACGCTGCTGAGCTTCAAGCTGCAACAGAAGGGCTGAAGATATGCAAGTTGAAAGGATGGAACTCGGTGATACTAGAATCTGACTCCCTGATTCTAGTAAACTGGATCAAGAAGAACTCATGCATTCTGTGGTACTTATGGGACTACTGGAGCATATTCAATCAGCACAGGGAAGGGATAAGCCCAATGGTGGTTCATCAATATAGGGAAGGCAACTCAATTGCTGATTTACTGGCCAAGCAAGCTATTCTGGAGCCATCCAACACTGTTTGGAGCATGAATGACTTGCCCAGGCTTGCAAAGGGTATGTTGAGATTAGAAAAGCAAGGGGTACCCTCCATACGGTTCTGTTAGAACCAGGGGTCACTCCTTGCAAGATGCCTCCCATACAGGGAGGCAAGGGCTCTCTTTTTGTTGGCTAGAAGTCACATACGGACTCAACCTATTCACTATTTTGTAAGTAGATCAGAACCTCTTCACAATGCTGAAAAGGTAGGAAATGTAATAGGAAGATGGACTGAATCCACTATGGATCTCACTATTTTGTATAAGGTTTGGTTTCTCACCTGAAGAGAACCTCTAAGGAAGGAAATTTGATTTAAAAAAAGTCCTGGTGGCTCAAATAGTGAGCAACTAAACCTCACAACTGTGAGGTCCAGGGATCGATACCCACCTGGGTCGTAAAACGGAAACGGCCTCTTTGTATAATTACAAGGTAAGGCCGCGTACATCAGACCCCCCAAACCGCTTTTGCTTTAAACCTCTTAAAGTTTTTTCTTAATCAGAAAATACTTTATACTAGTACTCAACTCATGACATTTTGAACACACACGACACTCCCTCATACACAGGTTATACATGATACAACTGCTAGTTCATGGAGAAAATAGAAAGAAAAAGAAAAATCTCTTCAAGGTACCACAACCATAATGTATAAACAGTGTACCATGAAGTGACAGAGTGTGATGCCGCACAAAGAGCCATTCAAGTTAGGCATACACAATTCACTTCATTAACGAAACAAATACAAACAATACCATATACTGAACGCACCTCGATTGTCATGGGGGTAAAGATGACAAGATTGCTTAGATTGAAAGCAAATGCAGCAAGAAGGAATCCTAGTTGATACTTCTCAGCAGTTCCTGAATTCTTCCAGGGGTGCAAGTATCCAAAAGCCCCAGCGGCCACTGCACAGCATACACCCACCATTGAGAAGTATGCAGGGAACATCTTGCTCTGCAAATTCCCGAACTGGTGCCTCGGCAAATTTCTATTACGAACAACGCTCAGGTATAGCTCCAGTTCCACAAATTTGACAAATTACTATTATCGAGCTGTTTTATTCGACTTCGTCTATAAACAATTCAGAGTTAAACTTAAATTCTTCAAATTCACAAGCTTTACATTGATATCACCGCCCGATCTCACTTCTACCTCAATCAACTATTGGATTCATTTACATAAGCATGAACATGACGAAGAATAACAGCAGCTATGCATAAAGGGAAAAATGAAAAAAGAAAGAAGGTAAAACAGGAGATTTTTACTTGAACATGATGATGCCACCTATGAAAGTAACCCAAAGCGCAGCGCCCCATGCCGTGGAGAAACAGATAAGGTGAGCTAATTTCAATATAGGAACAAGCACCGGCGAATTTTGATCGTCCGACTTCGATCCGAATGTTTCCGGCGAGAAAATTATTCCGATTGCTAAAAATGCAACTGCCGTTACGAATCTGGTAGCCCAACCCATATCTGCTTCTCGATAGATCAAAGTTACAGAATCAACGCAGTGAATTGTAGCTGAGACTTGTTGAACGACGGAAGAAGATGAAATTTCTATGCTAAATGAAGTGGCAAGTTGGGTATTCAAGATGGAATAAAGACATCGACAATGAATTGACTGAAGTACCCCTTGAATACATATTTTAAAATGCTCGCGGGAGGAACGAGGCAAATTTTGGGTTTTGTTGTAATTAGTTGTGCAAATGTAAATAAATTCAGCAAATAAATTATCCCAATATTCCTTCAAACCTTTTTCCTTCTCCTTTTTTCTTTCTTTCTCCTCTTTTCTTTCTTTCTCCTTCTTCTCTTTCTTTCTCCTACTTCTCTCTCGTTCTCTCTATCTCACTTTCTTCATCACATTACATATATATACATATGACATTCTACCTAATTGTGCATGCAATTTATTAATGCATTCATTGTTTCACCAAGTTTTTCCTACATTCAATACATAACACTTCTCCTTAAATGTTTATCTCACAATGGCTCGTTAAAACCTTACTAGAAAAAACCCTGTAGGAAAAAATTCTAGTGAAGGAAAAAGAGTACATGATCTTTATGATCTTCGCCTGTTGGACACATCTTTGAGTTTTCTCATGCCGATCCCTTTGACTAGCTTTTCATAAATTGCAATAGGTAGTGCTTTTGTAAACAAATCTATCAGATTGTCACTTGATCGAATTTTTTGAATATTTATATCACCCTTTTCTTGAAGGTCATATGTAAGGAAAAATTTGGGTGATATATGCTTCGTCTTATCCCCTTTGGTGAAACATTGTTTCAATTGACCAATGCAAAATGCATTATCTTCGTAAAGAATAGTTGAGATGCCCTTCTTTGTATTCAAGCCACACATTACACGAATATGATGGATTATGTTCCTTAACCAAATGCATTCACGACTTGCATCATGAATTGCAAGGATTTCTGCATGGTTAGAGGAAGCAGCAACTAATATTTGTTTAACAGAGCGCCACGAAATAGTGGTACCTTTACACGTAAATAGACATCCCATTTGAGATCTAGCCTTGTGCGGAACTGATAAATATACAGCATCAGCATAACCAATTAATATTCGGTTAGATACACTAAGATAGTATAAACCCATATCCATTGTTCCTCGAAGATACCGAAAAATGTGTTTGATTCCATTCTAGTGTCTTCTAGTTGGAGAAGAACTATATCTTGCTAATAAATTTACTGCAAATGATATATCAGGTCGTGTATTATTA